>JAXBDA010002826.1:0-39244 GCA_036023075.1 Gaultheria prostrata | reverse complement strand
ATTGGTTCCTCTCTACGAGACGAATCTAACAAATATGAAATTATAGTGAAAATTAATTATTTTTTGAATAAAGCCAAAATTAAACCAATAAATCACGTATTTTTGGCTTTATTAAAAAAAAATAGTTTTGACTATGATTTTATACTCTTTAGATTCGTCTCGTCGAGAGGAACCAATAAAGCACAAAAATTTGATGCAAAACTAACATTTGCGAATTTTTTTTGAATGATGACAAAATGTATAAACCAAAAAACAGGTTTAGTGGAATAGAGTGGTTTTAGAGTTAAAACAAAACCAATTTTTTTGGGGAATTTTTTTGTTAGTGGAATAGAATGGTTTTTTGAATTAAAACAAAACCAGTTTTTTTTTAGCGGAACACCCCCTTACTTAACAAAAGGTTGCTACTATATTTGACCTATAATCAATGTTACACTTGTACCCCAATATAATATATAATATTTACATTTATACCCTAAAGAATTGTGTTGGAGACTTTTGTTGTACATGTATCACTGTTGTTTGTCTAATAGGACAAATGAATTCGGATTTAATACACATTTCACGGATAACAATACACTTTCACGGATATTAATGTAATTTTTTTGAATATCGATACACCCTTTACGGATTATCCCACACCTTTTGGGTGGAGATTAGCATTTTTTCTTTTGTTGCAACATTGTTGCTACACAAAATTGGAACTAATTAATGTATTCTTACATGATTTTAAATTTTCCTTAAATTTCCATTCCGTGGTTTTTATTTTTGCCTATTGTGAAAATGAACTTCTCTCGAATGTCAAATAGCAAGATTATGTGTATACAACTTTTGATAAAGATTTGCATATGTCCACCCTGAGAGCAAATGAAAAGTTAAAAAACATAACATCAGAACGGAATTTAAATTAATTGAAAAAAAAATGCTAAATTTCTTCCTTTAGTTTAGTCAAGGGCTAAGGAAACTTGAAGCAATGAATCGTTGCACATTCAATCATTGCTGATTCTTTCCGAAGAAAACAAACTTTTCAAGAAAGAAGACATGTTCACCAAATTTGGTTAATTTATTGGATCTCGAGCTTTCTGAGTTGATGCATGTGATGATAATGATCTGTCTCGTAAAGTATAAAAATAAAAATAAAAACAAAAAAGCCCCGGGAGCTTAGTTACTTTTCAAAAAAGTTTAAATAAATTTCTAACTTGAACTTTTTATTAAAAAAATTACTTTTAATCATTAAGTTGGGCCAGTTTGTGTTTGTCTTAGCTCGATCACTTTTTTCAATTAATTAAAAAACAATACTACTAATAAATTTTCATAGTCTCACTCTCTCTCTCTCTCGAGCAACTTTTCAGTGCAGGGAGGGTACCGCTTGGTACCCCTTTGGAGCATCTAGAATGCCTATTTTGGCTTACGGCGGTCTAGATTTGGAGAGAGAAAGAGGAGAGAGAGTGAAGAGAGAGAATGTCTTAATCTCGGACGTCCATTACATGTAGGCACGGCCACGTGGTACTCATTAGGTACCCAAATTTTTTTCCTCTCTCCCTTTCTCTCTCTCTCTCTGCATGTTAGTCACCGCTGTCTTCCAGGTCCAGAACCCCATCTTCTCTCTCCATAGAAAAAAAAGGGAAGAAACAAAACACACACCATAAGTGTCAGACTTTTTCATTTCACCTCCTCCCCCACTATTAAGGTTTTTTGTCCACACCATACCAAACAGTTCATGTTTCTTGATGGTAGTATGGCTTTTCTCTCACCTCATGATCGTCACTTCATCTTTCCACCCCATGATCATCAACAAGAAGAAGACATCCACCACCCTCCTCATGATCCCATCCTTCCTTCTTGCCCTCTCCAACACTTCCCAGGTCTCTCTCCAAATCAAAATTATTCTTTTCAGCCTTTTCTAGTTGTTTCTTTTGCTTGCAATGATTAATTTTCCTTTATCATTAAAATTTGAGATTTTCATGTTTTCTTTCCGAAAAACTCTCATGTATTTCGCGAGGAGTCCGGGTCCCTATAGTGCCCCTTCCGCGCTACAATGATGTAACGCCAATCTCAGTCATCCATCGCAGCAATCTATGATCTGGATTTAATCTGGACCATCAAAAACACTTTTGCACGGTTGAGATGAGCGCTACACCCCTATAGTGCTACAGGGGCGCTACAGGGGCCCCGGATTCATTTCGCTGTGTACCAGTATTAGGAGAGTTCAATGTTTTCTATTTGAAGCTCTCTCACATGCATTTTTCTTTTCCTACAATACCCATTTTTTGAACCGATGAAATTTTCTTTATTTTGAGGGTAAAAAACCAAAAAAATAAAATAAAAAAAGATTGTTAAGGATTCTGATTTCTTAGTGGTTCTATGATATTGTGTAGGTTTTTCATCTAAGCTAATGATGAGATCAATGTCGTTTTCGGGGGTCGGGTCGACCCGGTGTGAAGAAACAATGCAAGTAGAAGATGATATAATATCGGATGATATTGGGTCAGAACAAATACAAGGGGAGAGGAAGAAAATCAGGCTGAGTATGGAACAAGTGAAGGCTCTTGAGAAGAGCTTTGAGGTGGTGGGGAATAAGCTTGAGCCAGAGAGGAAAATGCAGCTGGCTCGGGCTCTTGGGCTGCAGCCAAGACAAGTAGCCATTTGGTTCCAAAATAGAAGGGCTAGGTGGAAGACTAAGCAATTGGAGAGAGATTATGAGTTGTTGAAGAGGAAGTTTGAGGCACTTAAGTCTGATAATGATGCCCTTTTGGCTCATAACAACAAACTTCAAGCTGAGGTACTTTCTGAATTCAGTTGGAATTGGAACAAATGATAATCTTTTCAATTTCTTTCTTTTCAAACGACGATAGGATGTTAATGTTAGTTCAGTTAGATCACAATAACGGATATTGATACTGTTCTATCAGCTCGAACTCATAAACTCTTAGCACGTAAATACTAGTACACAACTAACTGAGCTAGAAGCCCCCGTAAATATTCTTCTCAATTAGTCCCTCTGACCTTTTTGTTTCTCTTTTTTAAAGAAATTACAGTTTGTCAAGCACAAATAATAATAGATTTTCATGAATAAGTTTTCAGTATTTCTCAATGATCCAATTGAGCTCTTTTATCTGATGCATGAAAGCTTTGAAAAATTAATCACAAAACTTCACTTTTTTAGTTCGAGAAAATGCTCGATTTTGAAAAAGGAACTAACAAAATGAGATGGGGTACACACGTATAAATTTATGGTCTAAAGAGTTAATGTTTTTAGTTCGTCTCTATATGGGAAAAATTGGACTTAATGTTGAATTTCCGGGCAAAAAAGTTTAGAAAAGATAATAATAAGTCATTTCAATGATTAATTTCTTGGTTTTTGAATTCTTCATGAATTTGAGTGTGGCTAGATTGAGACTAAGTTTCTGGGTTTATTTTGTCACTCTTGAAATGGGTGTTTGTTTTATTTCCTACATCAATTTTCCTCATTAAATTACATTTGAGCTTTTAGTTTTTTCAAAGAAATTAATTATTGAAAAACAATGGGGATTTTTCGATCCTAAATCCAGTAACAAAATGACTGCACACGGGGAATTGAAATTGTATAAAGATTTTCATATTGATGAAAAAACCCCAATTCACTTTCAATTTCGGCACTCCAAATATTGATAACAACACTCGAATTTTTGTCATTTATTATTTTTGTTATGTGAATTTTGAATACTAAAGTCTAAAAGACAAATATTGGATGCAATTATCAAAAAGTGGGGTATCAAAATCAACTACTTTATAATATTTTAATTTTATTTTGTGATGTTAAATATTTTCAAAATTCACATCTTTTGCAGGCTATTTTCAACCTTAAAATGTTCTTATTGGTGTAATTAGATACAGAATTTGTGGTGTATTTGTCTGCTTTTTATTTATTTATTTATAATTATATGATATAGCCTATAGCTATTGCATGTGTTCTTGTTGTAATAGGCTAATAGCTGCACCCTGACTATATTTTTTTATTCTTTTGTTATTATTATAACTAATTTCTAGTCATTTTCTCAAATACATTAAAAAAACTCAATAGATCCCCGATCCCAATATAAGCATAATGGTTTCGAAGCTTCATGCAGTCTGACAGAATAGCCCTTCATTTAATTTATATTCTCAAATGGCCATACTAGCTACCATTTTTTAAATTTTTAAAAGAAAATGTTAACTACGGCCGTCAGCCCATGTGGCGATATATAATGTGCAAAAGATGATGAATAATACTATTCGAGAAAAGGATAATGAAATTCATGAAAGTGAATTGATATCTGCAAAGTGCACCTTGTTTTTGTCTTTTAGTGAAAATTTTATATATTGAATTTTATTAAAAGATAAAAAATGATGCACTTATAAAAAAAGGTGTAAAAATCATTTCCCAATATGCAATATGCGTATATAAATTCCAACGATAGTTAGGGATGGTGATTAGCAAGATCCATTTCCAAGAAAGCGGGGTGTTGTAGTGAGAATTCTCACTACAGACCTATAGTGAGTAATAGGGACCACTGATTTCCACAATCGATGGTTTAGATTCGCTAAACATTTTTACTGGTCAAAGTCTTACCGGTAAGAGTACAAACGTATTTGAACCATTGATTGTCGAAATGAACAGCGCACCTGTAGTTAGCAGATGACTACAGGCTCCCGGGTCCCATCCAAATGTAGTTTTCATCTTAATTGAGTGATCCAAATGTGTTGCAGCTAGCGGCTCTAAAAGGGATAGAATCAACTGCAAACGGGCCCATTAACCTGAAGAAAGAAACGGAAGTTTCATGGAGCAATGGAAGTGATAAACATAAGATATTCCATCCATCTAATGGGACCCATCTCATCCAAAACTCATCAAGATCATCATCAGACAACATTCAGCTCCAGAAATTCGATCAGACAGTTACCGATGAGAGCTTGTGCAACATGTTCATGGGCGGCATCGCAGGGGATCAGTCCGGGTTTTGGCCATGGCCAGAGCAGCAACATCTCCATTGATTGAACCGAAACCCTAACTTCCAAAATTTCACACATTCCCACTGTGCAGTTTGTTTCTGGCTCTTCTGTCTTTAAAATTCGTTACGCCATCATCATGCAATTGTAGCCGTCCGATTATGTTTCGATATTCGTGTTTTCGGAGTTTTCTCCCCGACGTCGTGCACGCAATTAATAGAGCTTTGGAAAAGGAGGAGAGGGACTTTTATGGATGAAAGATACCTGTGCTTATAGCACTAAAAGTTTGAATCAAGCTGAAATATAGTTTGGCGACTGAATTGTGCTATGCTACTACTTCGTCCTCAATTGTTGGTCTATTTCGATAGAATTTCAGTTTTTTTAGGAGGACATGGTTACTACATTTTGTATATTTGGACTTTCCATAAGGAAAGTAAATATTATTATTACGTACATTTTGTGATTGCTTTATTTACGATGATTAAGTTTTGAAAAAAGAACGGTAACTTTGAATAACCAATTTTCGTCCATCGACATTTCAACAGGAATATTCTTTTTAGGATAATAAAATGTAAAAAAAATTGAACCAATAACTGGAAATGTAAATCATTCATTACTTGGAAATGGTAATCACCGATTCTAGGAGAAAGTTTCATAGGGATGGCAACGGGTAGGGTATGGATCGGGGACCCTATTTCATTTCCAATCCCCGATTGGAGGGTCTTTCGCCATCCCCGCCTCCATCCCCATTGGGGATATTAGTTAAAGAACCAAACCCACCTCCCGATGGGGATCGGGTTTCCCCGAATATACCCATATCCAAACAAAAAAATAAACAATTCAAGATTGAAAATAAATTGATATTTATATTTCGAAATATAATCTCAATTGATCTTCTTTGAATATTAAGTAGTCTATTATGATAGATAGTAATCAATAAGATTGTTAATTAAAGAGATAATTGTTTACATATACTATAACTATACTCAAGATTTATGCGTATGTTCTTATTTATATGTACATGTATAAAATAGTGTATGTAGTATCATAGTATGTGTAATTGGGTACGGGGAGGGTAAGGGGCGGGTACGGGTATTCGGGGGTGGAGATTACAAAATCATACCCGCTCTATACCCGAGCGGGTTTTCTTCATATCATACCATACCCGCTCCTATTGGGGAAAAATTATGGGTTACTCCTGCCTCCATATAGGCGGAGCGGGGTGGGTATCCACTGGATATGGGGAAATTGTCATCCCTAAAGTTTCATGGAGTGAGATCCACATATAAATTGAACCCAATTCGTATGAGACCGCATGCATTACAAATAATTGTTGTATCAAATTCTTATCCACTTAAGAAACAATGAAAAAATGTACTTTTGAAAATTATTCCTAAAAGGGCTGTGAATTTATAAACATGAATTAATTCTGCCAGAATTCGCATTCAAATTCCCAGATTTCCAGTTTTATGCAGTATTATTCACCACCCAATTGATGAATTTGTGTTTAAATTGGTTACTGATTATGGGTTGATGATGGTTTCAAGCGATATTTTTAAGGTTGTGAACAAAATGTAGTTTTTTCGATAAAGAGATTGAAATTTCATAAAAACAACCACCTGATGCATATAACAAAGAGTCATTGCAAGCTAAAAACAACATGAACGAGCAACCATAAACCAACGATAGACATAAACAACACAGCCAACAGAAACACTAGAAGTAGACTCCATCACCGATATCCGGATGAGGAACAAAATCTAGTTGGAGTTGGATATATAGGGGGTGTTTGGGAGCCCCTTTTCAACTTCTCATTTTCACATTTTTGAGTTTTGAATGTTTGGGAGACTTGAGCCAAAATGACTTTTAACAAAATGAGTTTTCCATTTTAGACTTAGTGAAAAAGAGGTGTGTAGAAGCTTTTTGACTTCTCATTTTTTCAATTTTCTCATTTTCATTAACAAAAAGACACACAAAATGTATTTTGTACATATCTCTCAAACACTACTCCTGTTGCAAAATGCATTCTGCACATTTCTCCCAAACACTCCTACCAAATTCAAAATACATTCTGACTATAATCCAAAAAATCAAAAAACTAAAAAGTTAAAAATGAGACTTCCAAACACCCCATAAGATATTAAGAAGAAATGAATTAATACTAGAAATAATTTTGGAGCAGAAATTCCAATAAGGGAAAAGGCCAATGATGGGAAGAGGGAAGAAAATGATGGGTCATTTTTTACTTTATGAAAGAGACTTTTGTAAATCTCTCCTGCAGCTGCTGACAAGGGCAAAAGTGTCAGACTGTTGTTTTGCAAAAGAATCCCCCATGTGACCCGCTGCCCAACCCCCCTCTTTCTATCTCGCAGAAAAATAATCTCTGGAGTGATTATTCAGTGCTCCGTCACATGGTGCTACGAGAGCCTTTTTCATCACATATTAGTCGTAGAACTTATACCAATGCTAGCGGTGTTCTAGGAAAAACATAATTTTCCGCCTCTCTGTGTATATTTTGGTCTGTACTTCAGCTGTTTTAGGTCCCGTTCCACTATCTCAAAAAGTCAAAAGCCAGTTTATTACGTTTTTTAAGACATGTCATCCCATCACAATACATTACATAAAAAATCACAAAAAGTCAAAGCATTTTTCGTGCTCTCACATAAAAAAGCTAAAAAGTCAAAAAGCCAAAAAAATCAAGTTAATGACACACTCCCTTAATCCATCAATGGATCATATTCTGATTTTTTTGATAAGTGTATTAATCTTCGGGTTTTATACAATGGTTAAAATTAAAATAGACACCGACTGATCATGTAACATCTTTTGATATTGAAACATAATTGGTTGGCGAATAGGGGCGGACGCAAGATTTTCTATTAGTGAGGTTAAGAATCTATAAAGGTTTTACATATTTCATGTCTTAGGGCAAGATCTATTGAATTGAGTGTAGGATCTTGAGGCAAATTAATTACCAAAATATTTAGAAATATAGGTACACGTCTGTAAGAAATTTTAATCCAGCGGGGTCAATTGACCCCCTTGCCCCTCTTCTTGGATCCGCCCCTATTGGCGAACTGTCCTACTATTTCCTATCAATTTTTTTTAGTAATTTATCATATTTGGATCAGCTATAAAAAAAATCATCATAAAATGGTCTTATGAGGATTAATAATCATTTTGTAGGAAGGTAACTCATAAGTCCAGGCCAACCCAAAGGAGTTGTGGTTGGCCTATTCCCTTTTTGGATATTCAATGTTGATTTTGGTTAGAAATAGGAAGATATTAAAAGAATTCTCAAATAATGATCCACAAAAAATCATTTACAAGTAACATTGCTCATAGAAATAAATTCTTTTCTGCTGACTCATTTACAGGTTACTCGTCTAACAAATTTAAAGGCTTTTCTCGTCATTCGATATACATCAGACTATCACCAATGGTATACTCAAACTCAAATACTCAAAAGTTGCCACATCACTTTTTGAGTATCCATTGTTTTTCTTTTCATAAACTTAAAAAAAAAGTTCTACGAGAGAAAAAAAACTTTTTGAAAAAAATGCAATTTTCAAAATAACAGTTTTTGAGAAAAACTGTTTTTTAAAAAATGGTTTAAAAAAACAGTTTTCGGAAAACAAAAAGTTTTGGAGAAAAAACCGTTTTTGAAAAATAACATCTAAAAAAAAAATTTTGAAATTTTTTTTTTTAAAATAATTTTTTGAAAGCATTGTTGAAAAAGAAAGAGAGAAAACAAAATAGAGAGAAGGTTTTTGTGCTTGACGAATGTATTTAATTGAAGAGAAGTGTGGTCCATTAAACTTGGTTATTGTGAAAAAGTTGGTAACTTTGAGTATATAAATGCCAAAATTTGAGTATTGGTTAAGATGTTGCTAAGTTTGAGTATTTTATTGTGAGAACTTTTTGAGCCACATATTGCTAACTTTAACAATCTTTTGGTTTTGAGTATGTCATTAGTGATATAACCTCAATGAGGGATTAGCGGGGGAGTTAGTGAGTTAATCCAGAGGGGGTCTAGAAGCTATCCATAACACTAAATTCTAAACACCTTTACCAAGGCTCAAACTCTGATCTCGCTTGTGGGAGAACCAGGAAATAACCGCTAGGCTACGGTACATGACTTATTTTTTTTAGAAATGGCATATTTGTGGTTCTTTCAGTATGGAAAAGGGCTACTGTGCCTTCAATACTGCATGGGATCATCCCGAATTCAAAAGTTATATCCCCGCCATTCATAGTGTAGAACTCAATGAGCAGAAATATGTCGATCGGACATCAATTAAAGCTATCTGTTAGCACTATTCTTGATTTAATAAAAGAAATAAATAAATTTGAAAATTTGCTTTGTAAAAATGGTTTGTTTGACCATGAGGTAATTATAGTCTGCTCAACTCGAGTTTTTATAGATAGATGTAATACTCATCAAGTTATACAGAATAAATGGTTCGGATCAAATTTTTAGGCCCAGAATAATATAGAGCGCAATAGAGCCTGATGTCCTTCGGACACAATAACCCCCGTATATCCTCATTAGGGTGAATTCTCCTAAAAAGTTTATCCATACCTTATGGACTTCAGACAATTATTGTTTCCGCTAAATAGACTTTTATTGGGTGTATATGAGTTGAATGACATATTTTGAAATTCAAGTGCTTGTGGGCTTTTAGACTGTGATAATGGGGACTTGCAAATAGGGATGGCCATGGGGAGGGGAGGGGTGGATATCACTACCTCCATCCCCGATCCCCGAATTAACCTATTTCAATCCCCATCCCATCCCCGATTCCCACTGGGGATTTTTTTTTAACCTTCATCCCCTCCCTAATGCGGGGAACGGGGATATCCCCACGGGGAATCGGGGATCCAAAAATTTATGAAAATTCGAACCATCAATTTTTCCAGAACGATGATCATCAACAAACTCGAACTCACCAATGTAACCTTCAAAACCAATTGAAAGGGAATAAACATATATATTCACACTGGATTAAAGGTAATAGTTCAACTCTGCCTAGTTGTCTCTAGTGGGACTCTGGGAGTACTGGAGTAATTTATCCCGGAAAAAAAAATTAATTATAAACTTTAAATATAATATATAATATGATATATATGTGAATGGGTATGCGGGGAGGTGCGGGGATCAGGGAGGAGACAGACTATATCATCCCTTACCTGATTCCCGAATTTTTTTTAAAAAAATCCCCATCCCCGAAAAAATCCCCGAATCCCCTATCTATTCGGGGAGGGGATGGGGCGGGGAGGGGCGGGTCGGCCGAGATGGCCATCCCTACTTGGAAAAGAAATTTTTTGTGTAGGTTGAAACCCACAAATTGGAAAATATTTAAAAAAATTTACCTAAAAAAGGAAAACTCGGGGGTCAGTTCTATTGCAAAAACTTATTTCCCATTGAAAACCCAAAACAGAAGGGTAAAAAAATGGAGAAACAATATTTTATCATTTTCATTTAAAAAACTACTCCCTCCGTCCTTTTTTAAGTGCGTTGCCTCGTAATTTCAACTTATTTTCTCTCACATCAACTTTTACAACTTTTACATCTACTTTACACTACTTACCCTTATCAATATAATAATACCCACTAACTTTTCAAAAAGGAATCTACTTTTAAAGGCAAAATAGGAAATGTACCCACTAATTTTTCAAAACATACTTTTTCAAGTCCCAAAATGTTTGTCGATTTTCAAACGTCAAAGGATAAAGCATGAGAAAATGAACAAACTTCAAACATAATGGAAAAAGATTTGGAATCTCCAAAACGGACTAACAAATCCGGACGGAGGAAGTATATAGTATCATTTTCATACCTCGAACCAAAGACTCCAAGAACACAGAGATAAACCATCGGGCTAAAGCCCAGATTCCATCAGAATGTAGTACTTATTTTCTACCAAAATGACAAATGAATGTCATACTTGTTGCATTCGTTTTAGAGATTATTCAGTTCTCCTGCACCACGTGGTCGTGATCCATGGGCATATATTTGGTGGTGGAACCAGCACAACTATGTGGTCACAATAGTGTTCGAGGAGCAAATAATAATTTCCCCGTTTCGAGACTACAAAATTCAATATCTTGATCCTCGTGGCCCAATTCAAAACCCATATCACAAGTCCTCAGGTCTTCGTTTCAAAAATAAATTGAGCGGGCCTCGACTATGGGATAGGAATTTGGGGTCGCTAGACCAAATCGGCCCATATTACAGCCTAAAACTTGCTATGTAACAACCAAAACACTTCACTTCTTTGTTCCCCAGTACCTTCAAATCGAACTACCGTTGTTTTTTTATGGATTTAGGGTTCCTGTGGTGAGTCAAGTCACTACGTCCTCGTAGTGACCTCAATTGTGGGTCATATGAAATCTTTATTTGAGATCGGAACCGTATATTTTTTCAAGAATGTTGATTACACTATGAGCACAAAAAATTATGATAATCGGAGACTGATAAAAACACAATTGAGACAAATTTGACTTACAATGTATTCTCAAAATGATATTGACCATCCATATAAATGGTGTCCGAATATATGGCTACCAATATTCAATTAATTTGATTTTTTTACATGACTGATCTACTCAGCATTCCGGATAAATTGTATGGTTCCGATTCTAAATAAAGATTTCATAGAGCTCACAATTAAGATCACTACGGAGACGTAGTGACTTGAGTCTCCATGAGTACCCAAAATCCGTTTTTTCTTGCATGGTGGATAAAGTATAAGCAAGATACATAAACAATGTCATGCATACATCAAACCCTTTCTAGAGCCTGCCGTAGCGGGAACTTCATAAACTAGCAAGATAACACTTTTTGGAAAAACATACACATTGGTCATAAGAACCAAGGCCTGAAAAAGGACAGTTTTTTCAAACTGGGGCACTGATCACTTGATTTGATGGTTGGCCACAGTCCATTTTCCGATTCCATAGCTGCAACAGTGAAATTGTACGAAGGGGTGTAGCTAGAGCCTTCCTACGAGAAAGAAACTCTTGAGACAGGTGTTGCATTGTTGGTCGAGACTTGGGCTCAGGATTTACACATGAGAATGCCATTGAAGCAACTAGAACAATGTTTCTCGCAACTATGGGATTAGTTGGAGGCGGAAGACGCGGATCTAAAACATCGGTTATCATTATGCTTTCAAAAGAAGGCTTAGTCAAGGACGATAGGAGGTCTCCCGGATGCTTTCCCATGATTATTTCTAGTGCCACCACTCCAAAACTATAAACATCGCACTTTTCAGTCACAACCATGGTATATGCGAGTTCTACACAAAGACAAAGGCAAAATTTAAAATCAAACACAAACTTTTTTTGAAACGATCAAACAGAAACTTTTTGCTTCAATAAAACAAAAGTAGGATATGTACCTGGTGCAATATATCCATAGGTTCCTGCAATAACGGTTTTGTTGGATGAATCGGGATGCAGTAGTCTGACAGTTCCAAAGTCAGCAACAAAAGCCTCCAATTGAGAGTTCAACAAAATGTTGTTGCTTGATATATCTCGATGAACAATAGGCAGGGTGTGATCGTGATGCAAGTAGGATAAAGCATGTGCCATTGCCTCAACAATTTTCACCCTTTGTGTCCATCCAATTTCAGAAGCTTCAACATCGAATCTCAGCGCACAAAATAAGCTTCCTTTTTCCATGTACTCGTACACTAAAAACATGCATCTATTGTGCAAACAAAATCCGTAAAGCTTCACTATGTTTTTGTGTCGTACATTAGTCAGCATTTGAACCTCATTCCTAAAACAATGGTCAAAAGCAGGGTCTTCTGCTTCCAACCGATGAAGTTTCTTCAAAGCAACTACTTTGCCGCTTGGCAATTGGACTCTATAGACGCTGCCGTATCCGCCTGTTCCAATGCAATATTTAGTGTCGAAGTCATTTGTTGCTTTGATGATGTCTTCATAAGCAATATTTCCATTGTAATTCCATATGGAGCAAATATTGCCATGACTCGTTGTTGTTGCCACACTTGGGATATTTTTGGTCTTATGGAAACAAAAGCACATAACAAACCCTGGTAAGGAAAGGAAACTTGTGGTAAGTAGAGAAACATTCACATTAAGCATCATTGTTCTGTTTTCTTTGATGACCATGAAGGAAAAGCAGGAAGAGCAATAGTATATCCTAGCCACAAACAGAGCCAAGATTTCATTAAGGGGCTGCAATTTTCAATGGAAGTCCACTAATAATTATTCCATTTTGTTCTTGAAAAAACAAGGCGAAAGTGTACCATAAAATCAAGTTTTATCTTGAGTTTTATTTGTTTTGTTTCACAAATAACAAATGCTTGATTCAACTATTTCGTGGTCTTTAAATGAAAGCTATAGAAATATTATTTATATGATCGGAACAGTTTATTTTTTCAATTACTATATTTCAATTGTCTATGAAAGAATCAAGTTATTTTAATACCAATAACTACCATAACGACTACCGATAGTGTAAAAAAAAATTTGTTTTTTCAGAGCTTGGGTGGCAGTACTCTTTTAATTTTACTAGTCGTGGGTCATTGTGTTTGTGACCGCGGTGGAAGGGTGGTAGTGGAGGGATGGTACCTCCGCGCTCTATTACCCTCTGTCCCTGCTAGTTAGTGGGCCCGAGTCACTGAGACGCAGGTACATAGTATAACGTATATACATTTTAAATAGATTGTTTAGTTGCGATTTTAGACACATTATCGACCATATGTACATATTTATGTGTGTATGTATTTATAAAATATATGAACATATGATTCGCGCAATAAATGGAGATATGTATACACATTAATGCATATGAATATGCAAATTTGTACCAGTACATAAATACCACGCATATCTATCTGCAATTGCGTACGCAAGACATTTTCTTACATACATAGATAAATACATATACCAATAAATATCTCTATGCATGTACAGACATATACATTTGTGTGTGTGTGTGTGTGAGAGAGAGAGAGAGAATGGCGCCCGTGCAGTGGTTAATGAACGAACGGCGGCGATCGAGAGAGAGACATCACACAAAAATTGAGAGATTGCGATCGAGGTAGGGGAAGCGTGTCAAAATGTGATAGCGCGTTTCCAAAATGCTTCAAAGTAAAGCGCAATTCATATATGCAACGTATAATCTAACTATGTCTAAATATGTTTCAAAATGTGCATTATTCTATGATATCTTATTTAAAAGGATTAATTTTAGCAGAAAAAAATTCTATATTTTTTTTAGACGGGATTCTACATATATAGAATACAAAGTTCATGTAATGCTGAATTGCTTTTATTTTATTTACTAACCAAATATTAATTGTTCGAAGATCAAGACATGATATTTTCTAGGCTTATCTACTATTTTAGTTCCTACAAAATACATCAAATTTCTATTTCGTCCTTGTAAAAAATATTTTGTGTCAATTTCATCCTTATAGTTTCAGACGAATTTCAATTTTGCCCTTCCGTCAAATTAATGACGGAAAATACTTATGTGGCAAACGGAAAATGCTTAAAATACCAGAAAATGCTTAAAATAAAGGGACGAAAATTATAAATTTTAAAATACCGGAAAAAATTCATTCGACAAAAAGTTTATGAAATTTATCTAATGATTTTTTTTTAGATTAATCATTCGTATCGACGAGAGGAATCAGAAAAGTATAAAATATGGCCGAATTAAAAAAAAATTCATATAAGACGACACTTTTTTTTTTAAAACGGCAATAAAATTTATTGAAGAAAATTTGACAATGGGTACATCAAGTTGGAGGGAGAAAAGAGAGGACTCCAACCAAGGTTGGGGAAATTAAAACACCCCTTGGGCCAAAGCCGACACTTTATAACAAAAAAATAGATATTTGGTATTCTTTCGTCTTTGGAAAATCTTTTTGTCTAATTCGGACCATATTTATCGACGAGAGGAATTACTTTTTTTTTTTTTGATATCAAGTGTCGTCTTATATGAATTTTTTAAACTTCGACCCATATTTTTATATTTTCTGATTCCTCTCGTCGACACGAATGATTAATCTCCACAAAAAGTCATTAGAAAAATTTCATAAACTTTTTGTCTAATGACATTTTCCAATATTTTTTTAAAAAAATTGTATTACTATCATTTTTTTGGAGAAGAGTAATTTTTTACGGTATTTTAAACATTTTTCTGGTATTTTAAGCATTTTCCGTTTGCCACATAAGTATTTTCCGTCATTAATTTGACGGAAGGACAAAATTGAAATTCGTTTGAAACTATAAGGACGAAATGACACAAAATATTTTGTAAGGACGAAATTGAAACTTGGTGTATTTTATAGGGACTAAAATGATAGATAAACCTATTTTCTATATTCGACCTCTAAGTTTCTTCCTCCAATATTGGATGTTAAAACCTAGATTTCCAAAGATTTAGTCCTACAACATTTCATTGTGATATATGTTAGGGTGCAGGCAACCTTTATTAGTAGTTTATACTGGGGTGAGGGCGGGAGCCCCCAGGGACACGATATTTTTGGATCTCGGTGTGTAATTTCGGACATAGAGCCCGACCTATTTATTTAGCAGTTTGCTAATAATTAGGGTTATCCGTTTTTAGAGAAAAACACAGAGAGGCGAGAGAAAACGCATCTTAGAGAGATTGCGAGAAGACTTGTACTATTGATCGATTTCATAGTGGATCGATTAGTGTGGCTCCCATGGTTTTTCCTCGCGTTGAGATTTTTCACGTATATCTTGTGTCTCGTTTTTCCTTTCCAGTTTTCACTACGCACGATTGTTTATTTTTGTTCTGTGATTTATTGTTCCCAAGATCTGTAGGGGTGTTGTGGGGTTCCGAAAATCCTACCAAAATTCATAAAGAACACCACAAAAATTCGTAAAATTAACTGAGCCACAAAGTTAAACACAAACTCCTCATGATCATATGATCTCTACTAACATGTTTTAAGTCTTCATGCCAACCAGACACATAAATTGCAGTTAGTTATGAAATTGTAACTTTAAATAAGGACTAACAATGAGCATAAAGTAATGAAGATAAATAATTCCATACTTACCATCAACGTTGGATTTGTGAGCGGCATTTGTGGTAAAAAAAAATTCCATATTGACCTGAGGCTGAGAAAAGTGTTCCTTGGATTGGATCTGCATCTGCTCATCATGATTCTTGTCAAGCCGTTCGCGAATCGATTGAACAACAATTAATGCTATATACGAAAAACCGCCAGCACTAGTAGCGGCTACAATAATAACGTAAAGAAGAATATTGGTCGTCTTTTGTGTTGGGCTCGGTTTTGTGGGTTCTATAAGACCCTTGTTTCCACTTGTCTCAACCAAAACATATGCAGGAAAATCCGGAATCAATCCAACGAGAAGATTGTTGGAAAGCACCAATTGTGTCAAGCTTCTCAATTTGCTAAAAGAGTCTGGAATTTCCCCGTTAAATATGTTATTGGATAGATCCAGCACTTCCAATTCTCTCAATCGCGACAGAGTTTTTGGTATCGGGCCTTCAAATTGATTGCTGCTTAAATTCAGAGCAATCTGCAAACTCTGCGGCATCAAAGGAATTTTCCCGCCCAGTTCATTACTCCCCAATTGGAGTTCTACTAGAGAATTCAAATTAGCAATGGACTCCGGTATTGAACCACTGAGATTGTTTCCCCTTAAATCCAAGTTTTTGAGATTTAGGAGCCCAGAAATCGCTGAAGGAATTGAACCGTTGAGCGAATTCCAGCTGATATTCAACTTCCTCAATCCTTGTAATTGGGTAATTCGAATTGGAATTTCCCCAACCAATTTGTTGGCTTCAAGTTTCAGTTCCTCAAGGTTGCTGAGATTGCCCAATTCAACTGGCAAAAGACCTGTGAGCTGATTCTTAGCAAGATTCAACCGTGCTAAATTCTTACAGAATGCCAATTCAGGAGGAATTGAACCTCTCAAACTATTGTTGTGCATTTCAAAATAGACCAACTTTTGAAGGCTCTGAAAGGATGAAGATGGGATTGTCCCAATCAAATGGTTGTTTCCTAATCTCAATCCAATCAAACTTGATGATAAGTTTTCAGGAACTGACCCTTATAGTGAATTATCAGACAAATCCACGGTCACCAAATTTGATTGGGACAAAAGGTCACCAGGAATAGACCCATTTAACTGATTATAACTAAGGTCTAGAACCCTTAGAAATTTTGTAATCCCAGGTGGAATTCCACCAGAAAAGGAATTCTGATTTACAGAAAAGCGCGATAATGTTTGGAAACGTGAAAGGAATTGTGGGATTCCACCACTCAAACGATTGGAAGATAGAATTAGAACTTCCAGATTGGGAAGCTCTCTCAGTCTATCAGGGATAGACCCAGAAAGATTATTTACACTAAGATCAATCTCAATCAAATTCGAATAATCCGAGATTTCTTCGGGGATTTTACCAACAAACTGATTGGAAGAAAGCCCAAGACGTTCCAAAACCATAGATTTCCCCAAGTGGGTAGGAACGGGACCAGTGAAGTGGTTGTATCCCAGCCTCAAAATTTTTAGGCTAACCAACCCATCCATCTGTAGACTAATCGTTTCACTCAATATATTATTAGACAAGTCCAAAATTTCCAATTTCAAGAACCCATGAAAATTAGGTAGAGAACCGGACAATCTGTTCCTACTAAAATTCAATTCTCTCAGCCCACTAAGATTTTCACAACCAGTCATGAACCCACTTGGAATTGAGCTCAAGTGATTGTCGGAGAGGTCAATAGACTCCAGAGTATCGATCTGGCAAAGAACAGGAAAGATATCGGAGTAAGAGAGAGAGAAGTATTGGAAAGAGAATTGGGTGATGGAGGAGTTGTCGAAACTGCACGTAACTCCCGTCCATGAACATGGGTCTGGGTCTCTAGTGGAATTCCAGGGAAAAGGCGATTGACCCGTGTTGTTTTGGAGGAGATTATAGAGGTTTATCATGGTGTTTCTCTGGTTTGAAGAAATTTCAGAGACTACAAGAAGAAAAGGAGTAACAGGTGAGAAGTGATGTGTACATACCTTCTCATTTTGGGTTGTGGGTACAGACTTCACTTAGTATGTTATATGATGGCAATGAAGTTATAAAATTATGTGAGACAGTATCAAAGTATTGTTTCAATTGGTTAAAATAAAGACAGAGGAGGGAGGCAGAGACTAGAAAGGAACTGAGGGAGAAAGCAAGGGCCGAAGCGTGCGTGTTGTAGGGGGTGAGTTGACTGGACTCAACAGGTATGGTTTTGGTACGTTTGGAAGACAAATTCTTGACTTTTGACGGTTACCATAGTAGTAGAACACATCTGCTACTTTTTCTGAAGTGTGCAACGAATTTTCCCTCTACCCATCTTTGTAATGGTGATTAAATGACCCAGTCATCTCCAGCTCTAAGTATCTCTCTTACATACCGCGTAGCGTGGATGGGACCATGTATAGACCTATATCTAAAGTCACATTCCGAACTTTTTGCACATATTTGCAGTCCAAATGCATGCCATCTAGAGAGCGCAGTCGGTACGGTGATAGTCATTGAAAGACTAAACAGTCATTCAAAACGCTCCTACGAAGTGCAACTTGTTCAAACTAATTTTATGGTGAGTATTCTTCTTGGCGGGTTCTACGATATGTAGGGGTCGAGAAACATGATTTAGGCTAAGAGTTACTCTGCTCTTATTCATAATACAGAACCAGCCAATGAGCCAAATAAGGACAACATCATGATCATTTTTCCCAGATCACTTCGAAGCAAACCACTGTTTTAGCCTCATTAACACAGTATAACTTGTTCGATTCCATCATCTATTACGAGCTTTTCAATTTACATCATCGTGGAAGCAAAGGTTTTGAGACTAAAAGTTAAAGTACTTCAAAACAAAAATTCCCTATATATACATGAATTCCATATGCATACAGAAGCAAACATATCTGCAATCGCTGGTGATATGCGCCCGTTTCTTGAGTGTTGCCAACCTTTGATTTCTGCTCATAACGCTATTGTTATGAAAAGATCATGTTGGAGATCCATGCTGCAAATAGAAAGTTGAGTTTAATTGAACGATGAATTGGCTTGAACCGAACTCACCCCACGCTCAAGCTTGTGGAATGTTGGTAGGAGAGGCTATTTGAATTAGTATGAGCAGTGCACAAGTCGGCCCGAGATACCCTATACTAAGGCTGAGTTCACAGCCCCAACTCTGGAAGTGTGAAAATTCATTTACATGTGCACTTTTAGACTCTTTAGACACTAGGAGAAACTTGCAAAGAAATTTTTTTGTATAGGGTTAAGCCCACAAATTAGAAAAAAAACAAAACCTCTACCCCAAAAGAGGAAAACTCGGGGGTCAGTTCTATTGCCAAAAACTTATTTCCTATTGAGAACCCAAAAAAGGGCAAAAAATGAAAAAAAACTACATTATATCAGTTTCATAGACTAAAAAATAGGAGTATGCCATTTTCATACCACGAGCCCCTGACCTAAGACTCCAACCCAAAGGGATAAACCATTGGGCTAAAGCCCAGAGTCTATCAGAATTTAGTTCTTGTGGGCTACCAAAAAGACAAATGAATGTGGTACTTGTAGCCTTCGTTTCGTTTCAGACATTATTGGAGGGAGTTTGGTTACCTATTTTTTACATTTTGATTTTTTCTTTTTCTACTTCTAGGTATTTGGCATACCACGGCCAGAATACATTTCGTGAAAATCAAATTTTGATTTTTGGGTGTAGAGATAGAAGTGGGTAGAGATGAGCTTTTTGACTTCTCATTTTAGACTTTTTTCATTTTTGTCAACAAAAAAATTTAGGGAATGTAGTCTCCACATATGTCCAAAACACTACTCCTGTTGCAAAATACATTTTGTGCATTAGTCTCAAACACTCTACAAATTCATAATACATTCTCGCCATAATTGAAAAAGCCAAAAATATTAAAAAGGAAATTGCTAAAAAATTAAAATATGAGGCTTTCAAACATCTCCTCAGTGCTCCTGCACCAAGTGGTGGTGATCCATGGACAAACATTTGGTGGTGGAACTAACCCCACTGTGTGCACATGTACTCGATGAGCAAATAATAATTTCTCCCTTTGAAGACTACAAAATTAAATGTCTTGATCTCATGGCCAAATTACCCCTATCACAAGTCCTCACGTCTTCGTTTCAAAAATAAATTGAGCGGGACTTGACTATGGGATAGGAATGGGGTCACTAGACCAAATCGGCCCATATTACGGCTTAAAGACTTCAATTCTTTGTTCCCAGTCAGAGATATCAATAATACCTTCAAATCGAACTACCGTTGTTTTTTATTGAATGGTGGATAAAGTATAAGCAAGATACATAAGCAATGTTATGCGTACATCAAACCCTTTCCAGAGCCTGCCGTAGCGGGAACTTCATAAACTAGCTAGATAACACTTTTTGGAGAAACGTACATATTGGTCATAACAAACAAGGCCTGAAAAGGACAGTTTTTTCAAACTGCAGCACTGATCACTTGATTCAATGGTTGGCCACAATCCATTTTCTGATTCCATAGCTGCCATAGTGAAATTGTACGAAGGGGTGTAGCTAGAGCCTTCCTGCGAGAAAGAAACTCTTGAGACAGGTGTTGCATTGTTGGTCGAGACTTGGGCTCAGGATTTACACATGAGAATGCCATTGAAGCAACTAGAACAATGTTTCCCGCAACTATGGGATTAGTTGGAGGCGGAAGGCGCGGATCTAAAACATCGGTTATCATTATGCTTTCAAAAGAAGGCTTAGTAAACGACGATAGAAGGTCTCTCGGATGCCTTCCCATGATTATTTCTAGTGCTACCACTCCAAAACTATAAACATCGCACTTTTCAGTCACAACCATGGTATAGGCGAGTTCTACACAAACACAAAGGTAAATTTTAAAATTAAACACAAACTTTTTGCTTCAATAAAACAAAAGTAGGATCCGTACCTGGTGCAATATATCCATAAGTTCCAGCAATAACAGTTTGGTAGGATGAATCGAGATGTAGTAGTCTGGCAGTTCCAAAGTCAGCGACGAAAGCCTCCAACTGAGAGTTCAGTAGAATGTTGTTGCTCGATATATCTCGATGAACAATAGGTGGGGTGTGACCGTGATGCAAGTAGGATAAAGCATGTGCCACTGTTTCAACAATGTTCACCCTTTGTGTCCATCCAATTTCAGAAGCTTCGACATCGAATCTTAGCGCACGAAATAAGCTTCCTTTTTCCATGTACTCGCAGACTAAGAACATGCATCTGTTGTGCAAACAAAATCCGTAAAGCTTCACGATATTTTTGTGTCGTACATTAGTCAACATTTCGACCTCATTCCTAAAACAATGGTCGAAAGCCGGGTCCTCTGCTTCCAACCGATGAAGTTTCTTTACAGCAATTACTTTGCCGCTTGGCAATTGAGCTCTATAAACGCTGCCATATCCGCCTGTTCCAATGCAATATCTAATGTCGAAGTCATTTGTTGCTTTGATGATGTCTTCATAAGCAATTTTTCCATCGTAATTCCATATGGAGCAAATATTGCCATGAGTCATTGTTGTTGCCACATTTTGGATATTTTGGGTCTTAGGGAAATAAAAACACACAAGAAACCCTAGTAATGAAAGGAAAATAGTGGTAAGTAGAGAAACATTAACATTAAGCATCATTGTTCTGTTTTGTTTATTGACCATGGAGGAAAAGCAAGAGGAGCTAGTGCCCAAGTTATTGAGACATGGGTACATTGTATAACATGTTCCCTCCGTCCCATAAAGTTGGTACCTTACGAAATTACTATAATTTTCAAACATAAAAATACTGTATTTACTAAAAGAAATTTTTATTTTTTTTTGCACCGTTCAAAAGATCTCATAAAAAACTATCAAACAAGATCCATATTGCAAAAAAATAATATTTCGGTAAGTACATTATTTTTAAGCTTGAAAATTGCACGTAATTTTATAGTGGATTAACTTTACGGGTGGAGGGAGCACATTTTATGCAGATTGTTTAGTTGCCATTTTACACACATTATTGACCATGTGTACATATTCGTGTGTGTCTGTATTTAAAAAATATACAAACATATCACTCGCGCAATAAATCAGAGATATGTATACACATATAAATTCATATGCGCATAAAAGAGTAATATTGGTAAATAATTCCATACTTACCATCGATGTTGGATCTGTGCTCATCATTATTCCTGTTAAGCCGCCTGGAAATCCATAGAACAAGTATTGTTCCTATGAAAATAGCAAAAGAAATAGCAGCACTAGTGACTGCAACAAGAAAGCGAACATCACGACTCTTTTCATTCTTTTGTGTTGGGATCGTATTTGTGGGCTCTATAAGATCCGTGTTTCCGGTTGTCTCAACCAAAACATCTTGAGAAAAAATTGGAATCAATCCAGAGAGTAGATTATTGGAAAGCACCAACCGTATCAACCTATTCATTTTACCAAAAGAGGCTGGAATTTCCCCGGTAAATCTGTTATTGGATAGATCCAGCACTTCCAATCCATACAATCGCGATAGAGTGTCTGGTATCAGGCCTTCAAATAGATTGCTGCTTAAATTTAGAGCAATCTGCAAACTAGGCGGCATCAAAGGAATTTTCCCGCCCAGTTCGTTACCCCCCAATTGGAGTTCTATGATAGAACTCAAATTACCAATGGATTCCGGTATTGAACCACTGAGATTGTTTCCTCTTAAATCCAAGTAATTAAGATTCTGGAGCCTTGAAACTGAAGAAGGAATCGAACTGCTGAGCGAGTTCCAGCTAATGTTCAACTTGGTCAATCCCTGCAATTGGGTAAATTCAACTGGGATTTCGCCAACCAATTTGTTGGCTTCAAGTTTCAGTTCCTGAAGTTCGCTAAGATTACCCAATGCAACTGGCAAAAGACCAGTGAGCTGATTCTTAGCAAGATTCAACAGTGCTAAATTCTTACAGAAACCCAATTCAGGAGGTATTGAACCTCCCAAACTATTGTTGTCCAATTCCAAATGGGTCAACATTTGAAGTCTCCTAAAGGATGAAGATGGGATTGTCCCATTCAAACGGTTGTTTCCTAATCTCAATCTCACCAAACTTGATGACATGTTTTCAGGCACTGACCCTTCTAGTGAATTATAAGACAAATCTATAGTCTCCAACTTCGGTTGAGACAAAAGGTCGCTAGGAATTGACCCATTTAACTGATTATAGCTAAGGTCTATATTCCTGATTAAAGTAGTAATCCCAGTAGGAATTGCACCAGAAAAGGAATTCCGGTTCACAGCGAATCGTGTCAGTGAGTTGATGCTTGAAAGAAATTGTGGGATTCCACCACTCAAACTATTAGAAGATAGACTTACAAGTTGCAGATAGGAAAGCTCTTTGAATCTGTCAGGGATAGGCCCAGAAAGATAATTTGCACCAAGCTCAATCACAGTCAAATTCGAATAATTCGCGATATCTTCTGGGATTTTACCTACAAATTGATTGTTAGAAAGCCTAAGTTGTCCCAGAACCATAGATTTCCCCAAGTGGGTAGGAAGGGAACCAGCGAATTGGTTGAATCCAAGACTCAAAATTTTCAGGCTAACCAACCCATCCATCTGTAAAGTAATCGTTCCACTCAACATATTATGACCCAAGTACAAACGTTCCAATTTCAAAAACCCATCAAAATTAGGTAAAGAACCAGATAACCTGTTCCAACGGATATCCAATTGTCGCAGCCTGCTAAGATTTCCACAACCAGTCATGAACTCACTTGGGATTGAGGTGAATTGATTATTGGAGAGATCAATAGACTCTAACGTATCAATCTGGCAAAGAACAGGAAGGATATCAGAGTTTGAGAGATAGAAGGATCGGAAAGAGAATTGGGTGATGTAGGAGCTGTTGGAATTGCATGTAACTCCCTTCCATGAACATGGGCCAGTAGTGGAACTCCATGGAAAAGGAGATAGAAGAGTGTTGTTTCGGACGAGATTATAGAGGTTGATCATGGTGTTTCTCTGGTTTGAAGGAATTTCAGAGACTACCAAATGGAACAAGAAGAAGAAGAGTAACAGGTGAGAAGTGATGTGTACGTACCTCCCCATCTCGGTTGTGGGTGTAGAGAATCCTGAAGCTGACGCAGAGACTAGAGAGAAACTGAGGAAGGAAAGAATGGCCCAAAGGGGAAAAGAAGATTGCTGACTTGTATGGTTTTGGTCTTAGTGGAAGACGTTGGCTGTCGATTTTTGACTGTAACGGTTATAAAGTAGTTGTCAAATCTTCAAATTCTATACGATTTCCAATCCCTTCGTGACTATAACAGTTATCAAAGATCCCCTTACAATACTTAATTATCTTTTTTTTTTTTTTGGGTACGACGGGAGATCTACGATACTTATTTTCACTCCCACGGATCTAAGTCTTTCAATATCTATTCACATGAAGAGACCAAAAGTAAATTTCAGTACTGAAATCTGTTTTTGAGGGGAGTTAGAAGAACAAGCAATGACGGATGGAGTGACAGGTTAATTTAGGCCACCGACCCACCCAAGTTTCAATATTCATTTGGAATTATAGTAAATTTTTATTAAAATTGTAACGGTTATATAAGTTTACACACCCAACGTTCCTAAAAAACACATCTTACATATACCTATTCAATATTTTTTATAAAGAAGTTCAATTAGAGTGACAGGTTAATTTAGGCCACCGACCCACCCAAGTTTCAACATTCATTTGGAATTATAGTAGATTTTTATTAAAGTTGTAACGGTTATATAAGTTCACACACCCAACGTTCCTAAAAACATATCTTACATATACCTATTCAATATTTTTTGATAAAGAAGTTCAATTCGAGTGACAGGTTAATTTAGACCACCGACCCACCCAAGTTTCAACATTCATTTGGAATTATAGTAGATTTTTATTAAAGTTGTAACGGTTATATAAGTTCACACACCCAACGTTCCTAAAAAACAAATCTTACATATACCTATTCAATAATTTTTGATAAAGAAGTTCAATTATCTCCCTCGATCCTACGATTATATATATATACACCCACCTTCCTATGTGGGATCCTACACTTTGTTAAAGTGTGGGACTCCCATTTCCGGATTAAATTTTGACGATCCGAACAATTGAATATGTTTAAAACGTGTTTTTAAGGGGTCTTCGCGAGGATTCATAAAAATAAAAATACCCGGAAGGACTTCATCCGAGCAGTTTTTCATAAAATATTATCTCCCTTGATCCTATTATATATAAAAGTTCAATACATAGAAGTTCAATTATCTCCCTCGCATTGGTAGCAGAAGTTCAATTAATTTGAAATACAGTAGTCGCATTGGTAACAGAGGATTACTGCAAACCCAAACCCAAATCAAAATTACAAGTAATACCTCAAGTTCAAACTACAAATCCCTGAACAAATATGTGAAAATAATCGCAATATACACTTTGAAAACTGAAAAAGTTTCGTTCTTTATGAAATAAGGATACTGGTTCTAGAAACTTAAAAGCCCCTTTGTATTGAGGGGTTTGGTGAGAAAAGAAAGAATAGATAAGAGAATCGGACCACGTTTTGTAAAAACAAGTGAGAGATGATGAGAAATGTAGTATATAAATATAAGGCCTATTTTGTTTCTCACATTTTCTCACCCAAAAAAAATGATGAGATATGATCATTAATTTGGTGAGAAATCGTAACCCTTTCCCTTCTCATTAAATCACACAATCCAAAGAGACCGCAACTAAATAGAGAGATTCTGAAAAGTAACACCAAATTTCTTTTCCATTCATTTTTCGAAAGCGGCTGTGTAAGAGTTATCTTTTCCAAAGAAAAAATAACTTTCTCTAAAGCATTTGCCAAATGCAAGAGCTATACCAAGGCCTGATTTGGGGGAAAAAAAAAATGGGTTTTTTTTAGGGCAATAAACCAGGCTCCTTTGGCAAAAAAACCGGTGTTGGTTTTTTGCTGACACTTGTTCTAAACCAATGGTTAAGATGAAGCCAAGACGTCAGACAAACCAAAACAACTACGTTTTTTATCCAAATGAGTTTATGGTTTATTGGTACATAAACCAAAAAACCAAAAAACATGTTTATTTTTTATTTTTCCAAATCAAGCCCAAGTAAAGATGAAAAGGCTTCGTGAATATTGGCCACTTGTTCTTTACCAAAAACAGTACTGAGTAAAGCCAGCTGGATCATTGAATCTTTCCTCCGAAAATTGTCATGGTACGAATTTTCCTTCTACCCCTATTTAATTGTCTTCAAATGAAGACTTTTCAAGTTTTAAAAGTCTCTCTTTCAATAATGTGTAGTGTGGTCCTATTTATATGTCAATTCCCTCTCCCCCAATAAATTTGCATGTGTTACTACTAGTCCACAGGCCGTTAAGAGAACACAATCAATCATGATCAATCAACAATCAATCAAAAACCTGCCTACGACCAAGCATGCATGACTGAAAGTTTAAGAAAATTTTTGCTTTTTTTGCTTTTTTTGTTTTGTTTTTTTTTTATTTATAACCGGATGTTCAGGTTAGCTTGCGCGCATCTTGATTAATTCAAAGGTCCTGGAGATAATGACGGGCATAACACCTAGGGCCCCCCAGAGTTTGCGGGCAACGGGAATTACACCTGAGACCTTAGGTGAGAGCAAAACCCCTAAGTCCCAAGACAAGATAGAAATTTTGCGATAGCAGTACAAGTCCTAAAGGACTTGTGTCCTCATCAAACGCTAGTCTCTGGTCCAAAATGGTTTCTCATGCCTTTAGAAAAAATTTGAACTCTCAACTACCAAAATGCAAGCCGCCTAGGAACCGCACAAGAAACTCCACCCACTGGAAATAAAGAAAGTCACCCATGCCTAAAACTAATGGGAATAAATTATCTGAGAACTAAAAAGAACCAACTAATGCAAGAGAAATTATAGGGACAAAAATGCACAACGAAATGCAATGAACATTTCCAGATTAATCTTGTGCATGTTGAACGGATGGAGACATCAACTCCGGGTAGACAATCTAGACTTCAAAAAACACTAACTCTCCCACCCAAATGGAAAAGGAATAAAATAAAGACTCCAATGGTTTGTCGAAATCCGGAAAATGCCAATTGCAGTAACTAACAAAGACCACTTTGCCAACCTCTTGGGATTAAGAAACGGATGCTTATTCAATTCTAAATCATAATACATTATCAATTAAATTAATTAATTACAAAAATGTGGCGATAGTTTTACTACGGTTTTATGAAGTGAAAGCTAATAGAACTCCTGGCTTGCACTCTTGGTTGCAACATCAATCAACACGGTCTCTTTGTTTCATATTCCTACTCCCTTCATGCCTAAAGGCACAACTCGATAAATTCCGTGTTATGTCTATGGGAATGATAAACACTAGAGAGGAGTATTTCCATTTACGTTGGCTTTAAATATTGTTGCGTTGTGCCTTTAGGCATGATAAGTTTCTTCTTGGATGATTTACCAAAAAAAAAAAGTTTATTTTTGGATGTCTTACATAAGCCAACACACATCCTATTTCATCCTGCCAGTTCAGTTCAGAGCTGTTGAAGTTGGTGGTAAATCTTGGGGTTAGAAAAATCACTTATTGAGATAGCGTGAGAGAAAGTATGATGCCGTGGCTTTGTACTTTAGGTTACTTTAACCTTCCCCACCTTCCCTTAGTTTTTAGGCCCGCCCATTATAAGGTTACGGAACTTGAATAATATGACTACGAGGAAGAAGAAAGACCCATTCTGGGAGCAAGCATGCTACACAATCAGTTGGGGATTTTGTAAACCTGCTAATAATAATAGCCGAGGAAAGGCTCGACTTAGGCCTCGGGGTTCAGACTGGAAATCAATCCCGATTCTTCTTAGGCTGAATCCGGAAGAGAGTGCCAAGATACATTCTATACTACTTCTTTCAAAGGTACTAGTCACGGGCACATGTGATGCAGTGCTTTGACATGACCTACAAATTTCAATGGATGAATGCTCTATAGACATTAAATATGCACAAACGTTGTTTTGCGTGCATTTGAAATGAATCATCTTGATCTTAACTTTCTTGATAGCTGATAGAGCCGATGTTCCTTGTGTGTCCATGAATTTAGTGCATCAAGTTGTCTAACTTGCCTCTTCTATTATTGAGAAGGAAGGCTAAAACTCGTCAAGTCCTCAAATCATATTGCTCAAAGTCAATCTACATATAACTCATTTTACCTCGGTTTTGAAAGAATCCAACAAATTTTTGTCATGGTCCTCAATAGTACCTTGGGGCTAGCATTTGGTGTCTATTTCGATCTTGCCTTCTGTATATATACTCGTAAAAGTATCAAATGGCCTAGAAGTTAGAACATATTGTGACGGCTATGTTGCACTTGTTGTTAGCTAATAAAAAATAAGAGCATGGTCACTAATTATTTATCTTATGAAAGCAGCACATAATACAATATTACGATAATATTAAAAGTTTTGAAAATAAAATGTAGAAGAAATTATTGTAAACAATGTGCGTTCGGAACAATCTCTTATAGCTGGACCATGCCCAAAAACAAACTCGAATATTACTGAGAGATGGGTGTAATATTTCACTTAGACATTTTGTCTAAAACCTACATACCGCACTTTCACCTCAAACCTTCACAAGAGCGAAATACACATAGAGACGCTTTCGCCCCAGATATTCGTTGGAGCATAATATAGGATTATAAAAGAACAAACACCTGCCGTCCTTTCCTCTCTAACATTTGAATAAACATGAATATAATACCAAGGCATGTTAAGGTTTTCTCGTGAAAGAATGAATTAGGAAATTTGGGAAAGAGGCACACTTACAACTGTTCATGTAGGTTCAAAATCTCATACACTTCTTGTTGTAATGAAGCACTCAGTATATGAGCCACGTTCTTATTCCACTTCAGAGAAGCGGAGCCGAAAACAATGTCGGTTGCCGATCGCTAGACCGAAAGTCTGCACAAGCATTTTTGAGCTATGATTCTGATCTACCAACCAAATCTCTCTCTGGGACTTGTGTTGGAAATAGGAGAACAAAGATAATATTACGGAAAGTTCCTGTAAAGGTAAAATTCAGTTGGGCATTTAATCAAACACATTCTCTACCACCTAATGCTTTTCAGAACGTACCAACTAAATTAAAAAAATGCTGGGGAATTGCAGTAAAGAAAGGGGAAGGGATTTGTTACAGGCAACAGTAGTGGAATGCAGTAGTATCTTGAGTTCGGCGGAGCCCCTGTTTTTTATGTGCGTCTCTGCCAGAGTAGCCGAGGCAGGGCCACTTGGTTTATGATGAGTCAAATGTACAAGGAAACCAAAATAAGTAGGCTGGTGTGATGATTCTGTTTGTCTTTGAGGTGCCACAAGCGTTCACTGCAGGCTGAATTGGTGCAGAAAATCCGAGCTACGGGAATGTGACAATCTGAGCCGCAGAGATTGTGGCGTTGGCTGCGTGCGCTATCGGTGGTCGGCAGCTTCCATTCTTACATGGAGGCGGTGGGGCGGTGTTTCCGTTTCCTGCGTATGTGGGGATTTGTTGTTGTAGGATGGATGGGTCATAAATTAAGAATGCACGAGTGTATTGGGCTCCCTCTTTTTACGCCCCTTGGCTGGTGAGATGAGAAAAGAAAAGAAATGGGTGTAATCTCCCTTATTAGTGAGAAAAGAAAAGAAATGGGTCTCACCATGTCATCTAGATGCCAATGAGAAATCAAAGTCTCTCCTTCCCATTCCATTGACCAAAATCTCTCCGGCGACCAAATCAAAGGTTCAAAACTCAATTTTGATCACCGAAGTAACTGTCTTTAACGAGAAGAAGACACCCGGTGCATGTACGATGATGCCTCACGGGGGTTGGACTGCACGTGCTGCCGGAAGTCGACGACGATCCGTTCGTCATCCCTTATTATGGAATCGCGCAACTTTTGGCGAGAAAGGAAACCGGGGCTTGTAAGGGGTTTTGATCTCTCACCTCTTGGATCATCCAAACGTGTGAAAGATTCAATTTTCTCTCCATTTCCTTTCTTCTCCATCAAAATCTCTCAATTCAAAGGGAGTGTTAATTATAGGTAGTAGATGAAGACAGTTTCTATCTTTTGTTTTTCACAAATGCCCCAATGAATATTCATGAATACCTTCCCTACCCTACCCTACCATACGACCCTTGCCTACCCCTTGCTAAAAAGGCCACACCGCCTTGAAGCAACTTGTTCAAAACACCAACAGCCTCCGATTAGACCAACACCACTTGCCGCCAAAGAATTACTACCTTCCTGAAATTCCTTCCTCTTTCCATTCTCCTCCTTTATTGGAATTCTGGTTGCCAAGGAGAAAGTTCGAAAACATAATCCGCTTGCGGATAAAGTACTTGTCTGCATAGAGATCCGACAGCAAAATCATACGGCTTTTATTCCTCCCACCATCAATCCTCGCTGCCAAATAGAAATCCCATCTCAGGTAACACAATTATTCATTTTTTCCATCCTGACACTATTTGTAAACACTTTCCGCTTTCCCCCTGTCAAAGACACAATCCACTAATTCAGTATTATTGTCCACCATCTTCACTGTATATACCTTTTGCACACAAACTGTTCAACGAAAGGTGTCTTTGAGAAATACGAGGTTTCACGTCTGAACCAATGTCACTTCAAATGTAAAATACATATCAGCCACCCTATTCTTCAGAATTCTCCTACTTAAAGCGAGAACAAATTTGGTGAGAAAACATGGACGGGAATAGCTGCACAATTTTCTAGCCAACGTAGACCTTGCGAGATTGGTCTTAATTTGCGATCGAGCTGGTTGAGAAATCAGCCCATTCTGAAATAATCAGTCCGCGGATACCAGAATCCTCTTGCTCACTCTATCGGAGATTCGGAATGTTATATTGATAAAATTTCTCATCATTTCAAGTAGAGAGAACTCTTACGACTTCCTCTTTCATGTGAATCAATGTGTGTTGGTGCTTCAAAGGACTCAAGGCATAATTAACAGGCACCTCTTAAAAGTGGTAGCCCAACAATTATATTTTTTGTCAAGGAGCTTCACAAAAGCACACATTATCGTAAGCCACCAACTTTTGGGTACTTCAACAAGAGGGAAGTAAGCCAATGAAGCTACAAAAAGGTGGAGAATGGTAGAAAGTGAGAGTAGGTAGCCAAAGAAAATCTAGGATACGTGTCTCGATGTGGTTTAACAAAGAAATTGAATCACCATATTTTCAAGCATATTTGTCTCGATGTGGTTCAACCAAGAAATTGAATCACCATATTTTCAAGTAGATTTTGTAATGTTGTTGAGCGATGGACGTATGCATTGGTGGGTTTATCTTTATTACTACTTCGTAAGCACACAAATGTTTGCCCTACATGAAGATAAATTAAAACAATTTAATTTCCACTAAATTGTAATTTATAGAAACAAAAATCATGTTGATGTGAGCTTTCTGTTTCTATGAGCTTGCTTGTTCTTATTGTTGATACTAAATTGTACGTAATTTATAGAAACAGGTAAAGCATGAGGATGTGAACGTTCCCTTTCTATGTTCTTGTTCTGATTGTTGATGAAAAGTCCCAACGTTAACTGTTAATCTAGGAAACGAAAGACCTTGAACGCAAGCCTTATGTTGTAGCATCTTTTGGTTATCACTTGGGCAACTTCCTATATTTTTCCTTCATTCTGGTGCAGTACTAAACCTCATGTCCTTCCAGAGTCTCTCATGTTTTGATTAGCGAAACTACGTTAGGAGATTGGTAAATGCCCAATCAAATCTCAATCTCAATTATTGCAATAACGAGTTTCAATAACAGAAAACATAAATGTGTGATTAGTTAATGTTACCGAAAATATCTTGGCAAATATTAGATCCGTTAAGTTCGTTTTTTGAGGATCGCTGCTACTATCATAAATGTAAGCAACTTTCCTTTGCGAAAAAACTTTCCACTTCTAGTCAGGGATCTCTGACTTTGTTTAAAGTCAGGGATCCCTCTCATTCTCACATTTCCCGATTGAATTTTGATGATCCGAATCGTCCAATGTGTTTAGAAGGTGTTTTTTAGTGTGCCCACGAGAAATCATAAAAAAAAATGACCGATCTCATGTACAGATATTGCACAACTCTGAGATGTACAGCGGAGTCGGAAAATCTTTTGCCCCTTCTTGAATTTCTTCTCCCTTTTCTCTTCTAACTTCTTTTCTTTTTCTGATCAAGTTCTGTCCTAGCTTCCCGTTCTTCCTTTTTTCTGATCAAGTTCTTTTTAAAATTTCTTCTCTGCAATCTTCTCTTATTGTATCCGAGATAAAGTATACATAAGTTCTTAACTATGCCGACTAAAAACATCTAATACTCCAATAATTCAAAGTTTTGACAATCCATTTTCACTCCTCTATTATCTTCCTTTTATACAGAGTTGAACAGAAGACCCCACATGATCATGAGATCTCTGCTAACATGAAGTCTTCATTACCAACAAGACACAAATACTCTATCTCTCCCATTTTATTTGCTCCCTACGAATATCCGTGCTTTTTAAAATGTCTATATTTTCTTATTTTTAAGATTTTTGAAAATTTTGTCTACATATTGCATATAAATTACAGTACATTATAGATCGAAAACTACAAGAGTTAAAAAAAAAGGCAATCACAATCGTAGGGAGAAAATAAAATGCAACGGAGGGATTACATTATACTAATTGGTTAAGAAATAGTAATACACTTTGTGTCCCTTTATTAGAGTTCGGTATTTCATTTTGAATTGTCCCTAAGTGTCCATCTTGTATAGTTAGTAGGTAAATGTTGGTAAATTTTCCATTTTGCACTTAAATGAAAAGTTGAATTTACGAAGTTGGCCACTTAAATATGCCGGAGGGAGTATAAAATAAAGACTAACAATGCTCATAAAAGAGTAATATACAAACAAAAAAAACAAAAAATTCAATACTCACCAAAAAGGCCAGCACTTATAGTGCCTGCAATGATAAGGTAAGCAAGAACATTGGCCGTCTTTTGTGTTGGGCGCGGTTTTGGGGGCTCTGTAAGACCCGTGTTTCCAGTTGTCTCCACCAAAACATTTGCAGGAAAATCGGGAATCAATCCGACGAGCAGATTATTTGAAAGCGCCAACCGCTTCAAGCTTCCCATTTTGGCAAAAGAATCTGGAATGTTGCCGGTAAATCTGTTATTGGATAGATCCAGCAGTTCCAATGTTGTCAACCGCGAGAGATTTTCTGGAATTCTTCCGCTCAGTACGTTACCAGCCAATTGCAGTTCCATGAGCCAAATCAAATCACCAATGGAATCCGGTATTGGACCACTGAGACTGTTTCCTCTTAATTCCAAGTAATTGAGATGCTGGAGCCCAGAAATCGCCAAAGGAATCGAACCGTTGAGCGAGTTCCAGCTAATGTTCAACTTGGTCAATCCCTGCAATTGGGTAAATTCAACTGGGATTTCGCCAACCAATTTGTTGGCTTCATGTTTCAGTTCCTGAAGTTCGCTAAGATTACCCAACGCAACTGGCAAAAGACCAGTGAGCTGATTCTTAGCAAGATTCAACAGTACTAAATTCTTACAGAAACCCAATTCAGGAGGTATTGAACCTCCAAAACTATTGTTGTCCAACTCCAAATGGACTAAATCTTGAAGGCTCGCAAAGAATGAAGATGAGATTGTTCCATTCAAACGGTTGTTTCCTAATCTCAGTTCTCTCAAACTTGATGATATGTTTTCAGGTAACGACCCTTCTAGTAAATTATCAGACAAATCCAAGTTCAGCAAGTTTGATTGGAACATAAGTTCACTAGGGATTTCACTCAGACTATTAGATGAAAGAATTAAAACTTGCAGATTGGGAAGCTTTATGAATCTATCAGGGATAGACCCAGAAAGATTATTTACAGTAAGATCAATCTCAATCAAATTCGAATAATTCGCGATTTGTTCGGGGATTTTACCCACAAACTGATTGCAATAAAGCCAAAGTTGTTCCAAAACCATGGATTTCCCGAAGTGGCTAGGAACAGAACCAGTGAATTGGTTGTATCCAAGACTCAAAATTTTCAGGCTAACCAACCCATCCATTTGTAAACTAATCGTTCCACCCAACATATTATGTGACAAGTCCAAAAATTCCAATTTCAAGAACCCATGAAAATTAGGTAAAGAACCAGACAATCTGTTCCAACTGAAATCCAATCTTCTCAACCTACTAAGATTTCCACAACCAGTCATGAACCCGCTTGGGATTGAGCTCAAGGTTTGCCCGGAGAGATCAATAGACTCTAGTGTATCGATCTGGCAAAGAACAGGAAGGAAATCATAGTTAGAGAGAGAGAAGTCATCGAAAGAGAATCGGGTGATGTAGGAGTTGTTGGAATTGCACGTAACTCCCGTCCATAAACATGGTGGGTCTGGGCCCATATCGGTATACCATGGAAAAGAAGAGTGACCCGTGTTGTTTTGGAGAAGATTATAGAGGTTGATCATGGTGTTTCTCTGGTTCAAAGGAATTTCAGAGAATACAAAATGGAACATGAAGAAGAGGAGCAGTAACAAGTGAGAAGTGATGTGTACATACCTTCCCATTTTGGGTTGTGGGTATAGAGAATGCTGAACCTGCACCTGCAGCAATCTTAGTACTATTTTAAACAATGACAACAAATTTAAAAAATGATATGAGAGTATAGAAGTATTTGTTTCAATTGGTTAAATGAAGACAGAGAGGAGGGAGGGAGACAGGGACTAGCAAGAGAGGAACTGAGGAAGGAAGCAAGGGCCGAAGTGCGAAAAGAAGATGATGGAGAGGAGAGTGAAAACTTGGGTGGCCTTTTAGAGAGAGAGAAGAATGTTGGTGGTGTGCTTGTTGTAGGGGGTATAAGTTGACTGGACTCAACGAGAAAATTTTGGGTACGGGGAGGGTACCACGTGGTACCCTCTCGGCACATCCAGACCGTCCAACAATGCAATGGACGGTCCGGATTAAAGTGTCATCCGAATTATTAAAAAAAATTAGAAAAGAAAAGAAAAAGTTAGTTTCAATCCGAACTGTCCGATGCATTTTTGGACGGCTCAAATACGCCCAAAATGGCACCACGTCACCCATACCCTATTTGCACCCAAAATTTTCTCAGGTATGGTTTTGGACCTTTTGGAAGACAATTTCTCGACTTTTGACCCCAACACTGATGGAGTATATAGTAATAGAACACATATGATACTTCTTCTGAAGTACACTATTTCTGAATTGTACCTTTCTTACAAACCGCGTAATGTGGGCCTACATGTAAAGTCACTTCCCCAACTATTTGCACATATTTGCAGTCCAACTCCAAAACGCACGCCATCTAGAAAAAAGCAGACGACTAATGAGTTGTTCTCCAATGAATTTTATTAAGATTTGACAAAATTATACCCTTGATTTTATCCATTCTGTGCAAAAGATTCCATAAAATCTCCCATTTTTGCCCATTTTTGAATGTAAAAATGGGAGATTTTATGAAATTTTTTGCAGAATGGATAAAATCAAGGGTATGATTTTATCAAATCTTCATAAAATCCATTGGAGAACAACCCTTAAAAAGAGAAGACGGACTTGCTTTGAAAAAAAAAAAAAAAAAGAAAGCAAAGAAGTGCTGGTTATCATCATCATTAATGAAGAATGGATCAGTATTGAAGTCCACCGAAAGTTGTTTCAATAAATGATTCAAAATCGCAGTCAACACCCCTACACTCTCAAGTTATCCAGTGAAAGCCCAGAAGTTTAAAGAATTTCACTTTGACCCCCACCCGACGAGACTAATGATGAGGAGAGGTGAAGAAGAGCAAGGGCGAACGTTCCAAATGGAAAGACGACATGAACGAGGACGAGAACGTGGTAGAGGCTTTGATATGAGCCAAACGAAAATGAGGTTTTTGGCTACTTATACGCCAAAAATGACGAGAAGTTACGGGACAGAGTAGGTGAGACAAGACAGAGCAAAATTGGACGTGAGTTTGTTGATGTTAGACACAAGATTTGGGCACTACATACCTAAAATTAAATATGGCGACAGACGAGACGGCAAAAGGGCACACTACTACAAAAAGCTCAAAAGATCACGCTCAAAATATTAGAAAGATCTCAGTTTTTATAAAAGCGTGATTAAAAAAGGGTATACTGTAAATGTAATCTCAGTTATACCTAAAAACCGAGATGGAAAGAAGATTCAATCTCAGTCATATAAAAGCTGAGATTGTAAATCAGAGAATTTATCACGGTATTTTGTTTAAACTGAGATGAAAAACTGTTACTTGGAGAAAGCGAGATTATAAGCTAAGAGGAACAATCACGTTTACTTTGGACTGAGATGGAAGACTAACTTTGAAAAAAATCTAACCAGCTAAAGTGAAAAATTGAATTTCCCTCCAGGTCAAGGGAAATTTTTTTAAAGTTCCCAATAAGAGTTATAGACTTAAGGCCTTGTTCTTGAATGGATTTTATAAGATAAAATTTAATTTTGATAAAATGTAGTTTTGTTTAGAAGTGTGATAAAATGATATTGTTTTCCCAATGGATTAAATCTATGGTTGATAAAGGTGTTTTGTAATGAGATAAAATTTAGTATTGATAAAATCTAGTTTTGTTAAAATCCGATAAGAATATTAGATTTTATCAAAACTAAATTTTATGAGATAAAATCCATTCAAGAACAAAGTCTTAGCCCACCGCCTTAAATAAATCCTTCACTTATCTTTCTTCTCTCTGCCAGGTCATCCTCCCAAAGTCAAACGGCGCCGCTCTACAAGGCCAACGATGAGGTCTTCCACTTTTCCTTGTGCTCTAATTTTCTCTCTCGTCCTTCAGCTATATGAGTACCTCTCACCCGCATCTCCACTGCGGCTTCTCCGGTCACCAGCGCCTATTCTCCCATCGTGATTTGAATATGGATCGTGTGTACCTCTTTTTCCCCTTTTTTTTTCATACAAAGAGGCCTATATTTCTGACTGTTCGTAGATCTGAATGTATGTGTGTATAGATGTTTTTCGATTTCAGTTAATGGATTGGAGAAGATGGCGAGAAAGCTGAAACTTCTGTGGGTAATTTATTTTAAGATTAAAATTTGCTGTTAAATTCTATTAGGAAATCGCTCGGATGCGTGTCTTTTCTCGCTTCCATGGTCCTTCTATTCAGGTTATGGCAGGAATTCTATTTGGATATGTTGAAGAGGAGAATGGGATAGTGGGATTTCTTAAAGGCCAGCTATTGAGCAATGAACAAAGCAGAGGATCACTACGTAACATACACACATGTAGGTAAACAAACGTACAATTGCTCTGCACCTTTTGCTTTGTATTTCTTAATTTCTAAAAGCTTCCTTTGTATTTCTTTATTTTCAGATCTGGAGCTTTGCGCCTTTTGGGTTCCGTCCGCAAGGCTATCAATGTAACATCAATGAATCACAAAGGTCAGTCCCTAGTTTCAGAATTTTCTTAATCCTTTTAATTTCGCCCGCTACCTGCTCATTTCATTTTCTCTATTCACTCCGAATTTTTCTACGGATTGGTGGTCTGCTTTGTGTTTTTCTGGAGTTTTTGCATTGTGATTTTGTTTAAGGATTATGGCTGCTGTCATTCCTAGACACTGTGTGATCTAGAAATTGTTCAAATATTTTTCATGTTCAGGTGATAAATTTCCAAGATAGACTTGGGTTAGTTCAGCGTGATTTGAAAAGAGATGTTAGTTTTGTGCATTTCTTGGTTCATTTGATATATATTTATATTGTATGTTAGAATATGGTTTCACCTGTAACTTTTCCTTTTAGGTGAGAGTAGGCGATGGAAGTGCTCTCATGATGAAGTATGCGTTGTGGCTAGAGCGAAGAAACTTTTTCGGTCGAAGGAAGGGGCTAGTGATAGTTAGGTGATTATTGTAAACGTCATACTGTAGTTGTGGTTTTTTTTGGAAGGCTCGGCCTAATTTCTACTAACTCTATTTGCAGAAGTTGTAAATTAGTAATGCGATACCGATTTGTTATGTAACATGTTTTGGAAGATTAATATGAATTATTTCTTAATTCAATTTTAATTGTTGTTTCTTGATGCAATTTATATTTTATTCAATGAAGATGATGGTGGGGAAATATTATTTTTTTTATTTGGCAGAACACATTTGATCACAGTTTTATATGAAACTGAGATCTTTTGGGTGAAGGAAAGATCACGGGACTAATGAAAACTAAGATGATTTCTCTCTAAACAATCACAGTTTTTAGGTAAAACTGAGATGTTAAGTTGTCAAAGATCACGGTTATTTTTGTTTTAATCATAGTTTTTTACGAGTTTTTATCACGGTCCTAAACCGTGATTGAAAGATGAGGACTTTTAATCACACTAGGAAAGATCACGGTTTTTTGACCGAGATTAAAACTAAAAGATCACACCAAAAGACCGTGATCTTTATGCCTTTTGTAGTAGTGGCAGATAAGACGCGATGAGAACGGATGAGGCGAGACGTGACGTAAGAATTGACGAAATGTGATTGATCATACGAGAAGCACCAAACCAGACAGGTTTGTGACATAATATGACGTGAGATCTGTTACAATGACGAGAAGGAGATGAGATGAGGAGTCCACTAGGCTTAAGAAGACGTGACGTGAAGACGAGGAGCGACCCGCCAAGCGGTTCAAGTTATGTTCGGACATAAGTTCGACATGTGGAATAAGGAGCGATGTACTCCTTTTGTGACGAGATCAACCATCAAAGTCATTGAAAGAGCTCAAGGAAAATGAGCTAATACGAGCAACTGACAGTTGTTCCTAGAGACAGAGGAAATGACAACGAACGGTTTGTTTAGCGATGTGAGACAACAAAAGACCGACGTGTTGATGAGAGGAATCAAGCTTAAGGGGGGATGTTGAAAAGTAAACTTGATTAAGAATGAAAAACATGTGGATTACTATTTGTTTGGAGCCTCTGAAGATTTTGGATTGGACATGCATGTAACGCCTCATGTAGACCACTAGCCCAGTACCCTGATTTGATCCACTAGCCACACCACATGACCCAAAATGCTTAAGCCCAAGGTACTAGTAGTAGCCCACAAGGTTTGTTATATACCCAAGATCATCCATGTAGACTTACGATGTGGGACGGGGTGTTACAATCTCCCCACCTTTATAGCCTCGCGCCCTCGCGAGGGGTTGAGCACTAAAATCACCAAACCAAACCAAATCAAACCAAGTCCAAAGTCCATGG
>JAXBDA010002825.1:0-39248 GCA_036023075.1 Gaultheria prostrata | reverse complement strand
AAAGAAAGAATAGTTTAATATAGTGAAGTTAGAATAGAGAGTCTGATTTTTTGAGTTTTTGAAAAAGTGACTTGCTAATTTGTAAAAGGTATTTTTGAGGTTAAATTTGGTCCAATTTTTGTTGAGGCCGATGAGGATGCTCTAACTATCTAATTGTTTTGATGCCATTAGAATAGACCGGCCCGAAAGCCGTCTATCCCACTTATCCTAGACCTTTATTTTTACTCCCTCCGTCCCAAATTGATAATCTACTATGAAACTACGTGCAATTTTTAAACTAAAAAATAATGTATTTATTGAAATAATTTTTTAATTTTTTTTGCACCGTATAAAAGTTTTCAATGAGATCTATCAAACAAGATCCAAATGTATATTTTTTAAAGTTCACATTAAAAGATATAAGCCGTTGAAAATGGCACGCAATCCCAAAATGGACTATCATTTTGGGACGGAGGGAGTATTTTTTTTTTTATGATTTGGGATAAATTAGGCCTATAAGGCTGGATTGGATTAAGATTTTAACTTCGTTTACTAAATGGGTTGGGTTTAGGAAAATCTCTTAAGACACGACCACCCGATTAAAATAATTTTTTTATTTTAGTAATGGGTTGCTTGCTTACTTAGTCCTTGTAGACTCAAATCCTTGTGCACTACCGCATCTAATGTCAATTTGGGTCTTCCCCTCCTCGGAGCGTTGCTACTCAAAGTTATCCTATCAGCTCTCTTAACTATTGCATCCGCTGGTCTTCGATAAATTATTAAGTGAATGAGAAAAATTAATAGATAAAGCATATAAATAAATAATTTGCACAACGAAAGTAAAGGAGTTAAAGGAGAGAGTGGTTGCACGGAGATGTATAGTGGTTCGGTCTGAGCTTTGTCCACTGCTCAACCTAGTTCACTAGCCTAAGGAGTCGCTGTTTTACTAATCAAACAATCAACTTCTGGTGCCGATCAAACCTTACAACCTTTACCGCTAATTTTCCCGAGGAGTTAGCCAAATCGCTAGAGTTTATCCCCAAACTCTAAAAACCAAGTTTCCAGAACTCTCAACCAGTTCCGAAAGAACCCCAAAATAGCATCCTTAAAAGAATGAAAATATAAGTACAGAACTTCGCTCTCAAATAAAGTGAATATAAAATTTTCTAGCTCACAGAAATCTCTCCAATCAATATGACAATGAAAGTATTTTAGCAAAGAAGATGTGCTCTATCGCTCTATATGTTTTGATAGATCAGTCGATACATTCTTTTCATATGCTGAAGCACTGATTTTATAGGGAAAATAATTAGAACGTTGAGAAAAATCCCGTTGAAAGAAAATCTCGAGGCATCTTCAACGAAGGTTGATCTTAGCGGACTTGGGGTGGGTGCTGTGCATCTGGGGCTATGCACTGTGTTGTGCACTCCCCGGTTGTCCAATAATATTTTGGACGGCCTGGATGCATTCGACAATTTTAATTTAATTTTGATTTACTTTTATAGGTTAAAAATCAAAACACATCCGGACCGTCCAAAATATAATTGGATGGCCGAGGGATGCACAACACAGTGCATAGCACCCAAGTACACAACACTCACCCCGTTTCCGATCTTAGCCCCGCCACAAATCTTCCTTAAATGAAATTAGTCCGTTGAGCAATAGCGTGATATATCGGATTTGCGGAAAATCTCCAAATTGCCTCAACAGAAAAGTCTTGTTAAAGGATTGCATCACATGAAAGAATTGGACAGCTGGCTGGGACAAGTTTGGACCAAGGATTTGAAAATATAAAAGCATTATATGGACAAAAACAGGAACATGTAAGATCTCATAAAATCCACTTTACAGTTGTGTTTGGTTTGAGTTTTGAGTTTTGGTTTTTGTAATGATTAAAAGGAGAAATAGGGATAATAATTAAAAAATATGAATTAATGATTAAAGAGAGATAGAGAGAAAAATGAAAATAATATTTAAAAATATGGGTAATAATTGGATAATAGTTGAGAAAATCGGTTCTTGAGAACCAAAACGAACAAGGTTATACGTTTCCTGAAGCAAATTGAAAATAGGCCACGTGGCCTTAATTGAAAATGATGGGCTTGTTCGTTTGAGGTTTCCAAATCGGGTTTTGAAAACCCTCCCTTGTTCGGTTTTAAAAGAGGTTTTCAAGATCGGTTCTCAAAAATCACCAAACAAGGCAGAAAAGCACACCGATGCACACTTTTGAAAACCACCAGATTTTGGGTTCTCAATAAGAGTTTTCAAGACCGGTTCTCAAAAATCCATCCGAACAAGGTGATGATTTCAATGCCAAAATTAGGATGGGATTTGGCTATTGAAATTTGAACCAAATTAAAACATAATATGAACATGAATATGTGCAAGTTAATTTTATAAGGGTTTTGTTAATGTATGCCCCTAAGGCATGCATTAAGAACATAGTACATAACCCCTTCATTTGGCTCCAATTTTTTACGGGGAATGTAAGACTAGAATTAATGTCATTAGTTATGCACATTTGAATAGATTAACTTTTAGGTATTGGACAAAAGTACCCCTGCTTTGACATTTTGTGTCTAGCATTTAAGAAACTCAACTCACCAACACACATGACCTCATTCCCTCCTGAGATTTGTCTTTGATTCATTCCCACTCTATGCCATTTGTCAAAAAATCATGTAGAAGTAAAAAAAATTTAAGAAATTTCTTGCACCAATTGGCAGGTTGTTAGTCGAAATTGTCTTTGGTGGTTGCTCTTTTTTTTTTTTTTTTTATCTCGTTTGATGGTTGCTCAATAAACGGAAATGAAGATTAATAAAAATAAATAAATAAACAAAAAAAACGTAGACATTAACTAATCCAATATTAGAGAAAATGAGTAAAAAAGCTAGGAAATGTAAGGCAGAAAAACGACGGAAGGAAAATGGAAATGAAGGGAAGAGGAAGTAAAAGGGTATTTAAGTCAAAACGTAGATAAATTTTTTGATTCATCCAATATGACAACTAGTATGTTTATTTGCTATGTGAATGGGGTTAGTTGAACTCATTTATTGAGCATTAACACATGCTTTAGGGGCATACATTAACAAAACTCATTTTATAAAGTGGGTCTTTAGTAGACAAGTTAAAAAAAAAAAAAGGTATTTGCACGCACATGCATTATTTTGGTGCCAAAAAGAATTTATTAGAAAATAAATTTTTAAATGGCTGAACATGTGTGAGTGATTAAATATAAATAAGATAGTTTAAATTTGTTTTTCAGAAATCAATTTTATCGAAATATAATTAAAATCAAATATTTCTAACAAATATGGTCCAACAATTTAGGACGATGGAGTATCATAGCCTTAATATACTCCTAGTGTCATCTAAATGTTATAGATGCACAATTGTACACTACATATTGATATTATGCATACTAGGTGAGTACCATTCGTGCTTCGCACGACAGGTGCAACCCGTTAGCTTTTATTATTTGCATTTCGACTTCATATTTCGGCTATTGATCTTGTATTGTTGTAAATTTTTCCAACCTAAAGGAGTTGATTACTCGTGCCAAATACTTAGATTCACCACCCAATAACGCAGTTGAGATGATCAGTAAAAAAAATGCATACAGCAAAACAACTACTAACTGCGTATATGTTGCAAGGTTCACTCCTGGGTAACGGACAATATTGTAGAAGTTCATTATAATTTATAACGTCCAAACATTCGCAAGTCAAGAGGCCCCAACTAAAATACTAATATACAATGAATTCAGGCCAAAGTACGAAAACATCTGAAGAAAAAATCACAGAAGCTGTAGGCATAAGCCCAACGACACTTATTTATTTATTTATTTATTTAATTTTTTTTTTATCAAATACAAATTTCATATCAAAAAGCCCAACGACACTTACAAGAGAACAAGAAAAATTGGAAAGAGCTAACACTACGAATCCTAGGACACGAGCAAACCTCTATGGGCATAAGGCTCAAAGACACGTTACTACAAAGCAGACCGACAAAGCGGCGTAGAGTCCGTCCGAGGACCAGTAGAGGAGCAACCCTGAGCTCAATCCTCTGAGCGGTCCTTTTAATTAGCGTCTAACGTTGGCATTCACGACGCAAGAAAAAAGAAATCCCTCACAGCCGCAAAGGGATGCTCCAATGCGAGTTCTTACTGGAACTTTGGAACTTCGGGCACGGCAATTGGCCAGAAACCCACAACGAGCCAGACCTCCAAGCAACCACCACAAACCACGACCGTAGACCACTCCGATTAGACAACAAACCCAGACCAAACCAACGAAAAAAAGAGATTATTAACCCACCTTTTTTTTTATATAAGCACACGTTTCATTAGAAAAGCCCAAACCAATACAATCTAAAAGGGGCATACCCTAGTATAACAAGACTGGACTATAGACAAGATGATACTAAGAAATCATCAGCAACACTAATCTCTAACATAGCCTAGAAAAACAGAGAAAAGACCAAGAGCGTTATAAAGAAAAAAATGCTATCGGGCAGTCTCCAACTATCTCCCAGGGACTTGTTTATAAGAGAAGCCTTGACACCCCTCCTAGAACTTAGAAAAGCCCTGATCGAGTTCACAATTTTGAGGGAAACAATGTCCACACCAGTAGATTTGCCTTGAAAAAACCTGAGATTTCTTTCCATCCATATGCCATAAACAGCAGCAGCAAGGACACTCCTCACTAGTAGATTTCGAAATCCATTTCGCTGCACATGTTGTATGTACCAGTTCATCACATCTAACAAGGTATTAGGAATAGCATTATTTGGTATCCTTCCCCACAGGTTATACCAGATTGTGGAAGAGAAAGAGCACTGAAAGAAAAGATGATGATGGGACTCCTTTTCGTTATTGCACAAGAAGCAGCGATCATCCACTTGCATACCCTAACTAAGCAATCTGTCAGTTGTATTCATTTTGCATTGAACAACCATCCACAACACAAAAGCCCACTGTGGGAATAAGTTCTTAGACCAAATAATAGGAGCCCAAGGTTGAGTTTGTTGTCTACTACGTATAGCTTCCCAAGCAGAAGCCACAGAGTATGTGCCACTAGGATGTGGTAACCATACTACAACATCATCACGAGAACAATTATTAACCCACCTTCCACACCCACCAGATCTGGGGAGACCAGACCGATACACACGCCGGATTGAAACAACCGATGAAGAAAATAGAACAAAAACAACAAAGGAAAGGAAGAACCCGTCCCAGCCTCATCGTTATTGACCTCTGCCGGCCATCCACTGCCAGATCTGAGCCGAAAAGGGATAAAACGGCTGGAGCTACCCCCACGCCCCATCGGAGCTGAAGCACCGGAGCTAAAACTGTCGGAGTAGTACCTTGCCGCTCGTCACCCTTGAAGCAACCACTAATCTGGAAGAGGAATACATCAGAAGATGAGGAGAGGGAAGGAAGATGGGTCGGGTTGGGGGGAAGGGGGAGAAGAGGCTGCCGCCCCCTCCCCCAAAGAGAAACCCTAGCAGAGTCTTTAGCTTAGAGAGAGTCTAGAAAGTAGAGAAAGAGAGAGGGGGGAAGTTTTGTTTGCTAGAGGGATGTGTATATGAGGAGGGAATGGGATATAATAAGAAGGCCCTGTTTGGCTGGGGAGGAAAGCCACCCCTTATAATCTTTCACCCCTCATTTTGGAGGGGCCCACGCCTTTCCCCTTGTTTGGCAAGCGTAAAACGTTCCCTGATAACTCTTCCCTGGCATAACTCTTCCCTGGGGAGGAAAGCCACCCCTTATAACTCTTCGTTTTGACGCTCACGAGCTCTTCTCTGGCATAACTTTTGGGCACCCCTGGGGCTACCCAAAAATTATCCGGCTCTGGAGGGGTGCGCTTTTGACGAATTTAGCCCTCTTTATCCCCTTCAGCAAGCCTCACACCGCCATCTCTGTTGCTATGGTGAGATCGAACAAAGAAGGGGTTTGTGTGCGATTCTGGGGCGATTTATTTGCGATCTCGTGTGATAATCAAGTATGGAAGTTTTCAGCCAAGATTAATGATTTTTGTAGTTATATTTTCGATCTACGTGGTCTGATATCGAAGGTTTTTGATCTAGGGTTTGTATACTGCACATGTATCGAATTTTATAGGGTTTGTTACTGATTATTCTAGGGTTTTCGATCTTGGGTTGTTACTGATTTGTCTAGGGTTTGTTATTGATTTTTAGGGTTTGTTAAACAGTGTTAATAGATTTGAATTTGTTGATGTCGGTTTGTGTATTTGTTTTGTTAACATAGGGTCTGTTAAACAGGGTTTTGTTAACAGATTTGGTTTGTGAATTTCTAGGGTTTTGTATTTGTTTTGTTAAACAGTGTTAACTGTTAACATAGGTTTATTTTGTGTATATGTTTGTTGCCAAATAAGGCCTTAAAACCCTTTAAAAAAACAGAGGAAAAAATAACCCTAGTAATTGTGTTTGATTTTTAATTGGTTTGGAAAAAAATGCTTCATGGGTTCAAGTAGGCGTTAGACGAACAAGATTAACCAAAAATTGTAAGAAAACAACCCCATTTAGCTCATTTACTTTTTCGATTAATACTAAATACAACCTTACAAAATAATATAGCTACAATTTGTGTGATTTTGATAAATAAAACCCCTAAAGAACTCTTTTAAGTTCATAATTGTCTAATTAGGGTTGCATGTGTGTGTGAGAAGATAAAGCCGTACAACCTAATAAGTTCTTATACTTTGACATGGAGAAAACTGTAAAAAGAAATTTTTTTGTGTTTGTTTTATGTCGTACTTATCAAACCCTTTGTAGCCTTTTAGGATGGCAAGATTAAACAGAAAACAATTAAGGAGAAGAGAATAACAAGAGGCATTCATTGCATTACACACCTTCATTCATGCTGCAATTGGTGTGTTTCGACTGTACTTATTCATCCAATCCATGGCACAATATCCCCGTCCCAACTCTGCCCAGAATCCTGACTTCTACTAGACCCAACTAAATGCAGTCAATAGGCTAGTACACGGAAATGAGGTTGAATGCCACGAGCAGTTGAGGGTAAATTGGCGTACATTTTTTAGATTGTGATGTTTAGTCCGAAGTGTTAGGTTAGGGGACTCGCGCTTTGTATGTCTTGAGGAGAGGGTAGCTATTTTCCTGTGGATCCTCGCGCACCATACAAAGCAAAGGCGTACTAAACTTCAGTTTTGGAGATCGACTGAAACGATAAGCAGACATTTCAATGCTGTACTCCAAGCTGTTTTGCGCCTTCATAGAATGCCCTTAGTAAGTCCCGATCTTGTACCTGCAGACTACCATGACAATAGATGGAGTTGGTTTCAGGTAAACTTGCTTTAAAATTGGTCATAGTGATTCCAATTTGTTTCCTCAGCTCCACCTCTGTATTTACCTGTAATAACCTACTCTCAAATTGGCGTAGAATTGTCTTGGTGCTTTGGACGGGACCTTTGTGCCAGTTAACCCCCCCCACAGCTGACAGACCATGATATAGGTCGAGGAAGGGAGAGCTTGCCACAAATGTTTTAGGTGTTTGCACTCGAGACCTACAATTTGTGTTTGTCTTGTCTGGTTGGGAAGGGTTGACCACTGACTTTAGAATCCTCAGAGACGCTATCGCAAGACCCAATGGTTTGAAAGTCCCCCGTGGTATGATCCAATTCCTAAGTTCATGTATCATTTGAATCCAACACATTTATGAACCCTCCCATATTATTTTTTGAATGTCGTGTCTCCCCTTGGTTATAGGACATTACTACCTTGTGGATGCCGAATACACAAATGGAGAGGGATTCCTAGCACCGTACCGTGGCCAACGATATCACCTTAACATTTGGAGGCAAGGTCACATGCCGGCTAGCAAAGAGGAGTACTTCAACATGAAGCACTCCGCTGCTAGGAATGTCATTGAGAGAAGCTTTTGTGTCTTGAAAATGCGATTTGCAATATTGAGGTCTCCCTCGTATTACCCCATCCGGACTTAAACCCGTATTGTTACAACATGTTGCCTTCTCCATAACCTCATTAAAAGAGAGATGCCCGATGATCCCGTTGAGTTGGAGTACACGCGATGGGAACAAGACAACCTCCAAAATGTTGAGGTAGATGATGATCGCGTTACTACCATAGACACTTCCAATGAATGGACCGCCAAGAGGATGCGTTGGCAACTACCATGTACAACCATTGACTAGCAAATGCTGGGGGACAAGAGGTTTGCCCACCATGATTGAGGGATTTTCGTTGAAGAATTTGTATTAAGAACTTGTTCCAAGTATTTTTGCTAACTATTTGTAGAACTTGTAATGTATACATTTTATTTCTATGGTGTTTGAATTTGAACTACTTGTTATGTAAAAGATTGTAATTCTAAGGATTCATTAGGTTTTGTATAATATTATCCTTCTACTTTTTATATTCGTTGGCCAACTTAAATGTATTTTCAGCTATGGATACCCAAGAAGGCACCCAACAACGCAAAATATCTAAGAAAAAGACAATAAGGACCCGTAGGATGTGGAGGAAAGTGGAGGAGGATGCTCTAATTAAAGTGATGGTGGGTGAAATTTCCAACAAGTGGAGTGCTGAAAATGTCTTCAAACCCGGTTTCTTCGGGTTGATTGAGAAGGAATTGGAGAAGTTATTGTCGGAAAGCCAACTTAAGGCATCGCCCCACATCGACTCGAAGGTGAAGTATTGGAGACAAACCTACCACAAAGTCTTTGACGTCTTACAACTTAGTGGGTTTGCTTGGGATGATGTCAACAAACGCGTAAATGTGGAAGATAACGTTTGGAATGAGTATGAAAAGGTAGCTCATTAAGCTTTAATTGAAATGTTAAGGCTTGTGTTACCGTTCTAAACTTTAAATATTTGTGTAGGCCCATCCTCAAAAGGCAAAAGAGATATACGGGAAGCGTTTCCCGTACTATGACGATTGGACTATTGTGTTTGGAAAGGATAGGGCGACCGGGGCGTTGGCGGAGGATCCAACGCAAATGGAGCAAGAGATCCCCCCGACTCCATTAGAGGAAGAAATTGGTGGAGTGGAGGATCTTACGGGAGAAGGCTTTGGAGGAGATTTCTACGAACCCTTGTTCGATGATGACCAATTCTTGAATTCACCATACGCGAGCATGGCCTCCATACTTACGGGCTCCACCCCCCGCACGTCCACACCTTTTACCTCCGCACCTACGGGCTTCACTCCCCGCACGTCCACACCTTTGGGCACCACACCCACACCTCCATTCCCCGCACGTTGTATGGCAATCCCAACGGCCACCACTCCTCCGGCCAATGCCGGAGCTAAAAAGGGGAAGAAGAGGACAATAATGGGTGAGGACGAGGAATCCCGTGAGTCCATGAACACTTTTTGAGAGCTTGCTAAAAATGGACAAAATGGCCAATGCAATGGGGGATGAGAAAGAGTTTGCCGCTCGCCGTGCGACAATTCCGGCGGAGTTAGAAAAACTCAACCTCACGTTGACTCAAGAATTTAGGGTGGCTGCCATTATTAGCGAGAAGGAGGAGAGGGTTGACCAATTCTTAAACACCCGTGATGAAAAGAAGCAAGCTTGGGTTGAGGCCATCCTCAGGGGTGAAGTCTATGGTCCCATTTAGGGAATAGTGGGAGGAATTGAGACAATTTTTTGAATGGCTAACATATCATGACAATTTCATTTAGCCTTTGTATTTGGTGTTTGTAATCCATACTTTAAGTAACCTAGTTAGGTGAATGGCATACAACGTGTAAATACTTTTTTGATGGAAACGTACATTTGTTTCCTTTTTGTATATGTAGTGCTAACAACATACATTTGGGCTAGTAATTAATGTGTAATGGTACTTGTATGGCAGGTTATGTAACAACCATCAATGTGGTACTTTTGTTGATTTTTGTAAAGGGCAATGATGTTTCGTATGTAAATGGTATGAAGGTTTGTTACCTTGGCGGCGCAATGACAATTGCAGCCATTATGTACCCTTATGATTCATGAACTTAATTCTGAGCCCTTTTGGTGCACCAATGCAACTACTACTGTGTGTCTGTTGGCTGCAAATGCAGTGTGTATGTGTGTGCAGGTGCAGGTGTATGTGTGTGGCTGCAAATGCAAGTGCATGTGTGTTTGATGAAGTGCACTTAGTGTAGGTGTGTTTGATGAATTGTGCAATATGGGCCTGTATCCTTGTGCTCAATTAGCTTTGGTTACAAGATTATGCTACCGATTATGTTATGCTTTTGAATTTGAAATACCTGGGCAATGATGACGAATTTTAATCTTATTTTGAGTTCTATGAAGATGTTACCTTGGCGGGGCAATCTTTTTTGCAGCCATGTGAGTACCCGTATGTTTCTTTTAATCAAGTCTGAGCCCATTTGTTTATTACCTTTGAATTTGGCCAATTTGAGCATGGAAAGTGGTGCAAGTGTGTGTGGGAAAGTGTTGCTGAATCTGTTAGTGTATTATGAGCAGTTTAATTTGCTGAATCTGGGTGTAATTGTTGCACCTACACTCCACACACACACACACACACACACACGCACACACACATGCACTTACTTTGGGCTTTTCTGAGTTTGAATGGCATTTGGTATACACATCAAGCTTGGGTTGGGTTCTGTGTGATGTGCAGGTCTGTGGAGTGCATGTGTGTGTGGAGTGCTGGTCTGTGTGTGTGTGTGTGTGGAATGCAGGTCTATGTGTGAGGAGTGTGTGTGGTACCTGCAGGTGTGTTTGATGAATTGTGTAGGTGTGTGGAGTGTATGAGTGCAGGTGTGAGTGTGTGTGGAATGCAGGTGTGTGTGTGAGGAGTGTGTGGAGTGCATGTGTGTCTGTGAGGAGTGCAGGTGGAATGCAGGTCTGTGAGGAGTGTTTGATGAATTGTGCAGGTGTGTGGAGTGTGTGTGTGTGTGAGGATCTGTTAGTGAAATCTGGGCATGAATTACTGAATTTTGTGGCCACTTTTACTTGTTGCACCTATTGTTACTGTGAATCTGGGTTATAGAAGTTTGCATCCCTTTGTTCTGGGCATGTAATTTGTGCAATGTGGGCCATTTGGTAATGATTAAGGTTGCAGGTTGAACTTGCTGCACCTGCACTTACTTTTGGTGCTGCAGTTTGTAGCAAATGCAGTCTGAATTCATTTTGTTGTTGCAGTTTGTAGCCATTTCGTGCAGTTTTTTGGGCTCTTATGCTACTATTTCATGGAGTATTTAGATCATTTTTGGTACCCATTTTCTGGGTTTAAGGTTCAGGTATTGAAGAATGTGTGTGTGTGTGTTGGCTGCACTTTTGTGGGTACCCAGTATGAGAAAGAGTTATTTTTTGGATTACCAAATGCCCATATACTGACTTCTGAGGCCAGTGATGAATTTGGAGGCCAGTGATGAATTATGAGGCCGGTGATGAATCTGAGGCCAGTGATGAAGGACTTGTGTTTAAGTCATGTGAGACTTGTGTTTTGTGACTAAAATTTCAAATGGAATGCTGTCTTGGTGCTTCACTGCATTGACTATTGCTGCTGAATCTTGGTGCTTTAGTTTTGATGTAACTGCATTCTGTTGGTGCTGAATCTTGGTGCATTATGTTGGTGCTCAATGTTTAGTTGTTGCACCTGTTGTGCTAGAAATTTGACCAGTTTTTGGCTGCAATCTTCAAGAAATTTTCGAGCTAGTTTGTGTAGGGGCAGTGATGAATTTCTGTGCCCAGTTTGAGGTTAATTTCTTACTGAAATCTGGATGAAATTGCTTGCTAGAGCATATGTTTTAACTTAGTGAGGGGATTCATTGTAGATTTACCTTGGCGATGATGTCCTAATTAAAAACTTCAAATGAGAGTTACCTTGGCGAGGCAACCTTAGTTGCAGCCATGAGTAACCTATGGTTCCATAATATTTGTCTGAACCATGTTGGTAGTTGAAAAGGACGGTCGAAATTGTGTCCAATTTGAGCCCTGATTTAAGTATTTGTTAATTTCAGGATGTGTCAATAATGTGTCTTCAATGTTGTTGCCCAATTAATCCATTTTGTTTGTTATTAGTAGTGATGACAGCTAAGAAGTCATACTATGTTGTGTGTGTCGGGAGGAGACCATGAATATATGAAAGTTGGGCAACCTGTAGCCAACAGGTGAATGAGTTTTCGGGTGCTATTTATGAAAAGCATGGTTCATGGGAAGAGGCTAACTCCGCTCTCCGAGCATATTTAGATACTGTTACTGTGAGGATACCAAATGTGGCTGACCAAAATTTGGAAGATCGGGCACCATTGCTTATCCCAATGGAAGCTGCCGGTAATGAGGAGGGAAGAAGAGTTGGTAACCAACCGTGTCTGAAATTGACTTGGTTCAACCAACCGTATCTGAAATTGACTTGGTTCTTACTCGGTGCAACAATGACAACTATAATACAATTTGTGGTGATTAAATTAGTTAGTTAGTTTTTATTACCATGTTCAACTGATACAATGAGAATGTTATTTTGTTTTTCTATTTATTATTATTGTAATGAATGGTCAACAACATGGCCCGCAAAGATCTACATGTAGGAAGTAAGGACTCGACACTAACGACAAAATCACATTCAAATTCTTTGCTACAGTGTCTATTCTCGTCAATTATCCTTACCTCTTCAGTTTGATCACTAGGTTTAGGAAAGACGTTTGGTATAATTTCTAGTGCCCCCACAAGTTCAACACTAGTATCAGGTGGCAAAGGTTTCAACTCATAGTAAGGAAACTCTTTAACATTTTGGAGTGGAGATGATGAAGAAGGTGGAAGGAACTCTACATTAGATATCCACTCATCAATACGTGACCAAAGAGCGGAGTCTAGCAACGAACTAACTTGCTCAATTGACTCATCAAAGTCAAAATCATAGCCACAATGAGATAAGTACGTCTCTAAAGAATCATCTCCACTTAAGTTAGTGAGAACATTTTTGTCATGATTAGCAATCATGCAAACGCTACCAACCTCCTCGTCATTTGGTGACTGTTTGTCAATATCAAAAATACTAAGGTCAACAATCATGTTACCAAATGATATCTTCATAACACCATTCCTGCAATTAATTTGAGCATTATTAGAAGTAGCCAAAAATGGACGTCCTAATATAACAGGAATTTGCCCCTTTGAGTTTTGAACAGGTTGAGTGTCTAAGACCACTAAATCAGCTGGAAAATAGAATTTGTCAACTTTTACTAAAATATCCTCAATTACACCTTTAGGAATTTTTACAGATCCATCAGCCAATTGAAGTCTTACAGAAGTGGGCTTTAGTTCCCCCAACCCTAGTTGCAAGTAAACTGAATATGGCAGTAAGTTAACACTGGCCCCCCAAGTCTAACAAAGCTCGCTCAATGTGATGATTACCTATCGTGCACGAAATTGTAGGACACCCAGGATCCTTATATTTTATAGGCATTTTGTATTGGATAATGGAGCTAACCTGTTCAGTTAAAAATGCTTTCTTTGGAACATTTGTCTTCCTTTTGATAGTAGCTAGATCTTTCAAGAATTTAGCATAAGATGGCACTTGTTGAATGGCATCTAAGAAAGGAATATTGATTTGTACGTGTTTAAACACTTCTAGAATGTCTCCATATTGTGCACCATTCTTAGGAGCGACTAGTCGATGAGGATATGGAGCTTTAGGGATGAAACTTCCTGGTTCAGGTTCTTTAGAAGGTTGGGACAAACTAGATTCTTGAACTTTGTTGGGAATACTCTGCATTTCTTCTTTCTCAGACTCCTCTAAGTTTTTATCTGTTGGCATATTTATTTGATTGTCAACCTGTTTTCCTGACCTAAGAGTTATAATTGATTGAACCTGCTCATGCTCATAATTGGACTTAGAAGAGTTGCTAACAGCAAACTGCCCTTTTGGGTTAGGTATGGGTTGACTAGTAAACTTTCCTTTCTCTATTCTGCCATGTGACTAGCTAAGTGGCCCATTTGATTTTCAATCTTGGCAAGGGCTTGAGTAGTGTAATTTTTAACCTCTGCAACGGCTTGAGTATTCGAGGCTGTTGAATTTTTTATTTCTAAGATGGATTGATTAGTCATTTGAATGAATTGTTGAAGAGAGTCTTCTAAGGATGACTTTTGTTGTTGGGGTACAGTCGGCTGATAGTTAAATTGGGGAACTTGAGGCTGATCAGAATAAGTCTGGGTAGGAAATGACAGGTTTTGAGGATGAAAACTTGGTGGAAATTGATTTTGTGATTGCGAGGGTTGCCCACCTATATTTGTAGAAGATTGATTTTGCCACCATGATAAACTAGGATTATTTCTCAAGTTTGGATTGTATGTCTCTGAGAAAGAACTACCAAAAGATTTTCCATAATTATTAAGTGCATTTGCTTGTTCAGTAAAGCTTTCAGGGTATCCTTGCGTGGAAGGACATGTTTGTGTTGTGTGCATGGGACTAGCACACAAAGAGCATACTCCATTGTAAACTTGATTGGCAGACTCCATAGTCCCACTTAAAGCTAACACCTCGACCTTGCGTGTAAGACTATCTAGTTTTATCCTTATATCATTATCTTCTTTCACTTCATACAATCCTCCTCTTTTAGATGAGGAAGTTGATTTGTTTCGGTGAGAAGTAAAATTCAATTGTTGAGAGTTATCAGATAAATTTTCAAGAAATGCATAAGCCGCATTATGATCTCTAAGATTTAAAAAGCCACCACCGTTCATGGACTCTATCATATTACGATTTGATTGAGTCAAACCGTTGTAAAAGTATTGAACAAGTCTCCACGTCTCAAAACCATGGTGGGGACACTTAAGAATAGAATCTTAAAAGCTTTCCCAACTTTCATAAAACTTTTCATGTTCCTCCTGACAAAAATCAACAATTTCTCTTCTCAACTCATTTGTTTTGGACATTGGAAAAAATTTGGAGAGAAATTTTTTTACAAGAATTTCCCATGAAGTTATTGTGCCAGAGGGTAAAGATTTCAACCATCCCTTTGCTATATCCTTCAAAGAAAAAGGAAAAAGACGCAGCCTAACCGACTCATCAGAAAAAATTTCAAATCTAAATGTAGAGCATATATCGAGAAAATCTTTGACATGCATGTAAGGATCCTCATTTTCCATGCCTCGAAATGTCGGCAACAATTGAAAATTTTGTGGTTTAAGCTCAAAATGTGTTGCATTGGTGGCGGGTAGCACTATGCAGGATGGTGGGTCTGTGGTAATTGGTGCAAATAAATCTTTAAGAGTTTTATTATTTTCGACCACGTCTCCCATTTTTAATCGATTATGTTTCTCTCTTTGATTTTTTAACCGTGTCTAAAGGTTCTCTCAATTTCTGGATGAAGAGGTATTAATTCTAATTTTCTCGAACGGCAATTAAACATAAACAAATTCACTGAAAACTAAATGAAAGAGTAAACGAAACTATCTAGATTGTTGTACCAAAAGTAGAGGATTTTTTTTTTATACTAATAACAATGCAGAGATTGACTTACTTATCCTAAGAGGAAAAAATGATACTAATAAAAAATAAAATTAAAAAACACAAAAACAAACCTGGCTGTTCGGGAACGTGGAAGGCAGCCCTAATGTGGCTACTAATGAGACAAAAAGCAAGATAGTTAGTAGTAACAAAAACAACCAAATACTTCGAACCACAGTAATATGAATACTAACTATTTTTTTCTTTTCTTTATATATATAAAATGCTAACTATAACTAGAAGAAGGGTGAAAATTAATTTAAATATCTAGATTTCCTAACAAAAAATATAAGTCCCCGGCAACGGCGCCAAAAACTTGTTGTGAAATTTTAATTTACTCGCAAGCGCACGAATCGGATTGAAGTATAGTTATGCAAGTGCGAGGTCGAACCCACAGGGACTTGTATTTTTTTATAGGAAAACTAAATAATCTAAAGTTGATTTAACCCTAACCTAGTTCCCAAAAGTGTGATTGATTTGGAAGATAAAAATTAAATAAATTAACGATAAAATTAATTAAACTAGCACGCCAAAATAGTGGAGATTAACGGTAGAGAAAAGTAACTAGAGTTTCGGAATTCACACTCATAAATATATTAATTAATCTTACGCAATGATTTTTCATATGATTCTACACAATGATTTTTAGAAGCTAATCTTAACCACCGTGGATAATATTATGATAAACACCTTTTTATTTAACAAACATACGTTCTCCCTCTGCTTCAACGTTTAAGCCAAAATCATCCGCTGTATCCGTAAGAACAAGTCACAATGGATATCCCGTACTTAAATATTAGCTTTTGATAAACCAAACAATTCGATTAATATGATGACTTCAAATCATGGAAAAAAACCCATTCATATCGATTGAATCCGTACCCAAAATTCATGCATATTAATTAAGAAGTCAAGAACGATAAACAATTAACGCAAGGAGGAAAAATCAAATACATAAAATCAATTAATAATATTCATGAGGTTTCATCCTCAACCCTAGTTTAAAAGTTTAGCATAGCATAAATAAAAATAAAGCCTCAACAAAAGCTCCTTTGCTCATCTTGATCTCCCAGCCGTGAACCTCCAAGATTATGTTGTTGCGTGATATCCTAATCCGAAGTGCTACCTTGGTGTATATGATTCCCTTTCTCTTCCTTTTTACAATCTTGGCCGAATAAATCTATATATGGACAAGTTAGATTAAGATCATACCCAATCAAATTTCAAAAGGGATCTCAACCCCACTAACGTGCATGTGAAGAATTAATAAGTTCCCATATTCTTCTAGGAAAAATCCTAGCTTCTTATTTCTTTTTCTTTTTCTTTTATTTCACAAAGATCCTTCAGAAGCTTGACATATTTGGTTTGCACTTGACTAATTTAACCACGAGCTTTGCTTTCCCACCAAGTAAAATCCCACTTTGCGGCCGAAACAAAAGAAATTATCATCTTTTCCTGCAAATTAAATAATTTAAAGTGAATTACCGAAAGATAACATGAATATTTAATTAAGCACAATAAAGGACCAACAATATGCAATATATGGATTCTATGTGTCAATATTTTGAGCTTATCAACCATTGCTTATATTTTGGAACATGTATGAAGTGGCATGGGCCTACTGCGTGTTGGAGTTTTTCTAGAATTCTAACCTTTTATATTAAATTTGTTTCAATGGTAAGTAGCATGTGAATGTAAAGTGATGGAAGGTGCCAAAGTGTCAATTTTTGAATGTCAGGTACCCATATTTCAACATTGAATGGGTAGTCTTGTAATATATAAAGAGGACATATATGATTCAATCTCTCATTGCAACTTATTTTACAAAAACTACTACTTTGCTTTGCATCATGTCACTCCCACACCGGACTTCGAGGCACGTATGCCAGACTTGGAGCTCGGACGAGGATCAGACTTTACTACAATGCCTTACAGGCCTTGTACAAATGGAAGTTTGGCTATCAGATCGCGGGTTTCGTCCCGGTTACCTGCAAGTGTTAAAAAATCAAATGGATGATTCTTACCCCGAGCATGGTTTCACAGAAAATGACATCGAACGTAAGATTAAGACATGGAAGTCTACTTATTCCATCATAGTTCATGAAATCCTTATGCAGGGAGGATTTTCTTGGGATGCAAATGAAAAAAAGGTTCTTGTGGAGAACGAAGTGTGGACTAATTGTATCCAAGTAAGTTATGACATAGTTGGTATTAATTTTTGCTAATTATTTGTACTGCTTCTTCTAATTTTTTTCCTACTTTATGTAGGTTAATCAACGAGCCAAAAACATCAAGGATAAACAATTTCCCTTGTTCGACGGATGGAGCTTTTGTTTTGAACGTCACTAGATCGAAATTTGATGGAGTTTATTAAATAAATTCGTAGTTGTGCACTTTATTATCATTGTAATGAATCTCAAATAAAATAGTATATTTATTTGAGACTTAAATAATTCATTTTTTGTAATCCCTTCTAATTATATCTCAAATAAATTTTTATGAGAGAGCACTTGTTACATTAGTCAATTTGTTCCTTTATTAATAATTGTGTTGGGGTAACAATAAAAAATTAATACATAGCCCAACAAGTAAAAAATCCACAATTTAAAATAAAAAATTGGATGACAACCAACAATTCAAATTGAAATATTAAAAACAAATGTTTTTAAAATAAATTTATTCAAAAAAATCATTTTCAATGAAATAAGTTAACATAGCTTCAAATTCTCCATAATTAATTTTTCACATTTGGGTTTTGCTATTACATAGTTATTTTCATACATAGGGGGTGTTTGGGAGCCTCATTTTCAGATTTTCATTTTCAACTTTTTAACTTTTTGGCTTTTTGGATTATGGTTAGAATGTATTTTGAATTTTGTAGGAGTGTTTGGGAGAAATGTGTAGAATGCATTTTGCAACAGGAGTAGTGTTTGGGAGAATAATGATGAGAATGAGTTATGGATTGGTTGTTTACCATTTTGCCCTTATTTATTTATTATGGTATTTAAATTGTGTATGAATATTGTTTTTAGCAAGTTTTTTAAAGTCATTTTGGAAATATTTTTGTAAATGTATCCCGTCCAATTATTTTTATTATTAGGAAAAAAGCTTTTGCTCTTCAATATTTTTTTAGTACGTAATTGAAAGTGTCTCTACTTAATACAAATAACGTAAAATGGAAGAACTTGCCCTAAAATAAAAAAAGTTGGTCCTAATATTTGAATTCTCCATCAACTTTTTTTTTCTAATTAGGAACAACTAAAGGCAAAACAAAAAAAGTTTTAATGTACAGGAAAGGTAAACTAAAATATTACAGGGAAAGGAAAAAAAAAAAGAGTTTGTAGCATAATTAACCCAAAAAAAAAAAAAACAACTTAAGGATTGGGATTGAAGTGTTTGACAGATCCATTTATGATTTCCAGATGCTAATAGATTTTAAAAAAAAAAACATGGCACAAATCTGCTCTCTCTCTCCCCTCATCATTTATAATCACAACCCATCTTTATTCTTCTTCTCTACCATGCACAGGCCGTAGAAAACACAACCCTTGCCATTCTATCTCTACCTATCTCTCAATCAAACTCCAAAACCAGTGATTCCTTGACCAATCTACCCAAATCACATAAACAACTCTAGTTCAAGCCCTAATCTACCCACTCCAACTCTAAATCTGAAACCCTAACCCACACCCCAATCTCGTTTTTTCTCACATTTCACCCAAAAACCTTGATTCCAAACCCTATACTGCTCAAATCCGACTTTAAACCTTCAACCAAACTCGGTTTTCACCACCCATGGCTCGAGTAATTTAACAATTTTTGCCCACGAAACAGGAAAGGGGAAGAAGGTAAGTTTTTCAGGAAAATGGAAGACAGGGGTAGAATGGGAGAGTTTTTATTTAGGAGAAAACCAGAATGAGAAGTAGAAATCAAAAGCTCCTCCGGAGCTCATTTTGCTTTCTTGCCTAGATAGTGAAAATTGGAGAATGTGTTTTGATAGAATGGGTTTTGAGTAGTGTCGGCCAAACATCTACAATCAGAAAATGAGAATGCTAAAAGGAGAAATTGTGTCGCCCAAACACCCTCATAATAAAGTTTAACAATGCACAAGGGCAAAAGAGTCATTTGTCAGCTTTTTCCATCTTTCACCCCCTCTTATTTATGAAACATCCAAACACTGTTAAAAGTTATCCCCTGTTTAATCCATCATTCAAACCATCTATTTTTTTATCCCCCTCAATAAACATCACATCAATGTGGGCCAACCCTTTAAAAATAATACCCCCTCTTATCTTATCTCATCTCTATAACTTATCCCCTTGATCTTTACCCCTAGCCAAGCGAGATAGAAGGGATATAGTTGGATGGGTATTATTTTAGAAGGGGAGATTAAAAATTACTGTGTTTGTTTTGTTGTTGTAGAAGGGGATATGAAGGAGTGGATAATGTAAAATTATATCAAATTCCTATTTTGTCCTCGGTTTTTTTTGCCAAAAAATTAATCTCTCCCTCTGCCCAATCTTAATCAATCTTCCCCTCTCTCTCTCTCTCTCTCTATACTTAACCAATTTCTATAGTGTCACCTCCCCCAAAATCTCAAATTGAAAACCCACCAAATCCAGACCAAGAAAACCCACCTAGTTAGTCGTCTAGTTCACTGTTGTTCAGCGTTCGTTGTTCGGTGATTGGACCGGTCTGATCGTCTATCGAAGACACCCAAGGGGATTGGGGGATGGTGCTGTCCCTTAAGGGGTAACATGCATGCTGATCCATCTGAGCCGTCCATACTCGGCGATCAACGACCCAGATTTGTTTGGATCTTAACAGATCTGCATAGTCCATTACCGAACTGATCTGGGCTATGGATCACAGAGCACGGACGACTCGAATGGGTTCAGCATGCATGTTGTCCCTTGAGGGACAGCACGCCCCCCGGGTCCCACCCAAGGGATTTAGATTTTGGTTACAGAGGAGAGAGTGGGTTTTGGTATTAGTTACCAGAAGTGGGTTTTGGCCAACCTGCTTATACCCATTATACTTTGATTGAAAATAAAAAATTAATCTGGGTAACCTTAGAACCTGAGAAGAGAAATAGGTGATGATTATTTTTTGGGGGTCAATGAGAAATAGATGAGGATGATAATTGATTAACAGGGAACCATTTCTCAACCCCTGAAACCCAGTTCGTCTTCTACGTCTTCCCCTCTCTCTCTCTCTCTCTCTCTCTCTCTCTCTCTGATGATGAGTGACATACAGGAGCAAAACAGTGGGACCAAATGGGGGTGATTTGGTAAAAAAGAGCCGGATATGATATAGACTTGGGTGTGGGGGTGCCTAAATATAAGACCCCTGCAAAGGGATAATACATATCCCGGCTAAAACATATCCGGCCCTCAAAAACTCAACAAATAATGGATATATATTACCCGGATATGAATATCGGCCTTCTTTGGCAAAAAAACTAAAATTAGTTTTTTGGTTTATTCGTTTTGTCCCTATTAAAAAAAAAATTGCATTTGTTAGTTTTGCGTCGATTTTTTGTGGTTTATTGGTTCGTCTCGACGAGAGGATTCTAAAAAGTATGAAATTATAGTGAAAATTAATTATTTTTTGAATAAAGCCAAAATTAGTCCAATAATCTACGTATTTTTGGCTTTATTCACAAAATTTTTAGTTTTGACCATAATTTTATACTTTTTAGATTCGTCGCGTTGAGAGGAATCAATAAACCACAAAAACTTGACGCAAAAAAAAAAAACAATTTTTTTTGAATAAAAACAAAACGAATAAACCAAAAAATCAATTTTTGGATAATTACCTACCTAAAAGATAAAACTCAACGTAGAACCAACAAACTGATAAATCCTAGCCCTATCTTCAAATGGAAAAATTCAAACTACCCCCAAACTTTGACTTCATTGTCTAATAGACTCCCACATTTTAAAAAACTTCAATTTTTATACCTAAACTTTTCTTTCATTTTCAAATAAGACTCCTACCATCTAAATCCGTCAAATTACTAATAGAATCAATCTTGACTCTTGAAAAATAAGGATTTACGTAAGAGACAGGATTCAAAAATCACTCTATTTTGCTATATAGACTAGGGAATGCGGCGCGGCGCGATGTAATTTGACTTCAACCTAATGAAATGTTGTTTATTTCGTAGTTGGCACATGCTGGTACCTAAAGGCACGACTCAAAAGTTTTGGCATCACGACTTTTGTCCTTAGCAATGTGTAACTTTCTACTGTATATCAGATACATTGCTAACCCAAGCTGTGGATACTAAGAAAATCTATAGGCACGATTCAACATATTCTAAAGCAACCTAAATGCACAAACCCTCTATGATATTGTCCACCCCACTAAATTAGGTTTCTCCCAAATATTTATTTTAGAACCGAATCTATGAAAACAATATCGATTTATTTTTGGAGAAAAAAATAGTTTGATTTTGAATTTGGCAATATACTAAAGCTATCTAATTTTAGTGAGTTCATTGAATAATTATTCATGCGACATATTATAACCACAGAGAAAGTCAAATCAATTCAAGAGGATTTCTAATAAAAGTTTATCCAGTAGCAACAATTATTGATAGTTAGCTCACATACGATTAACATATCTCAAAGCCGCACGTTCCTAATTTGCATAATTTCACGTTCAACTTGGTCATCTCAATTTAAGAGCTAACCACTACACATAGTAATCTTAGCAATTAACCATAAATTTGTTCATTTTCAATTTCCAGATTCTCGCAAACATCTTTTGAGCGAGGCAATTGAGACTTCAATCTATTTACTTTCAAAAAAGAAAAAGAAGCTACATGCATGTTCGATTATGAACAAACCACTCTAGAGAATTGTTGATCAGTAAATTGGTCATCCATGCACACAATAGCATTATTCCTTTTAGGCTCCGTTGACTTGCCAAAAATGTTAAGCGAGAAAGTTAATCCTGAGAAAAGTGAAAGGAAATGAAGTAAAAGAAAGAGAAATTTACTTTTTTGTGAGTGGTCACTTGATGAAGGATTTTTCCAGGAAAGTGTAACTGACAAGAGTAAACTTTCCCACAACACATAATTCCTTCCTTTTTGTAGGATGCATTTTGAGGGAAAGTGAGTCCTACTGGAAAAAATATTTTTTTGGGTCCCATTATTTTTCTGGCAACTGAACACCCCAAAAGTTATGGGAAAGTTGATTTTCCCATCCTTTCTCATAATTTCTTGGCAACTGAACGAGGCCTTAGTCTTCCCTATACTATGAACCGTATCTAGTCATTTCATTACACCTAAGGGCCCGTTTGGCTGGAGGTAAAGGCTTCCCCCATAACTTTTCACCCCTGAAATGGGTGGGTCGTCCCATCTCTTTCCCCCCGATTGGCAACCCAAAATCCTCCCCTCTTAGTTTTCACCCCGTCCTTCGTTTTCACGCCTAAGGGGGGTTCTGCCTGATAACTTTTGGGCACCCCTTGGGCTACCCAAAAATTATCCGGCTGTGGAGGGGTGTGATTATGACCATTGTAGCCCTCCTTATCCCCTTTACCAACCCCCACCCTCCATCTCTGCACCAAATAAGTTTGGTTTCCGATTCACAAAAAAAAACCAAATTTGGAGAGAGAGAGAGGGAGGGAGAGACGAACGTAGATGGGGAGAGAGAGAGAGACGAACGTACCTGAAGTGATCGGTGACGAAGCTATGCTGGAGCCGATCGTAAGTTTTGGGGGTGGAGGTTCTGGTTTGATTTTTTACTATTCAAAGGGTTTTTGATCTCTGTCTTTGGAGGGAGAGAGAGAGAGAGAGAGAGAGAGAGAGAGAGAGAGAGAGAGAGAGAGAGTTGTACTGATGGAAGGGGAAAGTGAAGAGTAGGAAGGGGAAAGTGAAGAGTAGTTATGCTAAATTACCACTCTAATTAAACGGTACCGTATTGGGCTTAAATCTATGGAGGCAAACTAATGAATGGTGAAGGTGATTTAATGTATAAATATTATATAATATATATTTATGGATATATATAAGGGGCCGGTTCCCCTCACACTTAAAATAACACAAAAAATGACACATCACTCGTCCGGGCCGTACTGTGAAGTTCTGAACCGTTGATCTTGTTTAAATGCGTAAAATAAGAGGTTCTGCAAAATTTCAGTTCAATCGGATATCGGTAAGTGATTGATTCAAATAATTTAAAAAATATTGTTTCCTGTCACATTTTTTGCAAAACTGGTTGGATCAAGCATTTTTCGATATTCGATTGAACTGAAATTTTTCAGAACCTCATATTTTACTCATTTAAACAAGATCAATGGTTCAGAACTTCATAGTGGGGCCCGGAAGAGTGAGTTTCACAAATTTGTGTGTCATTTTTTATGTTATTTTAAGTGTGAGGGGAACCGGCCCCTATATATAATGCATATATATAAATGTGTGGACAAAATTTGGTTTTATATATGTAAATAGATAATACCGTTAAATACAAAACGGTACCCAATACCAACCAGTATCGTAACGTACCAATAAGAAAATGGGTACCCAAGCTAGTACGGAATTCAGAACCTTTGATTGAAACACACTTTTTTTTTATTAAATATATCAAATAAATGAATTTCTTAATTAATATTTCAAATTATCCAAAATTAATTAAATAGATTAGGTTTTGCAATTATATAATTAATTTAATGCATGATCAAGTTTAACACTGTACAAGGGCAAAATAGTCATTTGACAGCTTTTTCCATCATTCACCCCCTCTTATTTATAAAATATCCAAACCAAGTCAAAAGTTATCTCCCTATTTAATCATTTATCCAAACCATATAGTACTTTTTTATCCCCCTCCATAAACATCACATCAATATGGGACAACCCTCCAAAAATAATACCCCCTCTATAACTTATCCCCCTTATCTTTACCCCGCCAAGCGAGGCCTAAAGAACATAGAAACATATTAGAGGTAAATGCAATGCCACCCATGTTCATTTCAATCATATCAAAACTAAATTATCCAAACATAAAATGCCAACCAAGATGGTAGTGACATGATCAAGTGAAAAGAGCATCTCTCGTGACAAATAAGGTTAAAAAAATTCCAGAGGAATGCACATAAAAGAAGGGAAATATGTCTCAATGTGCTCCAGAATCACGACATAAAACTCTTGACATTTTGGAGAAAGTTGCCTCCATTTCTGTGGAGGTCTGAGTTGTCGCTTGCTTTGCTGTTGGGTGCTCTCTGGTGCTGGCCCCATTTCTTGTTCGGTGAAGGTTTCGGCATTTGGGGTTTTTGGCTTATCCGGTTGTTTCCGTTTGCGTCTAGCTTTGCTTGCTCTTGGGTTGCTTTAGGGAAGAAGCGCTTAGGTTGTTCTTTTGTTATACCTTTGTTTTTGGGGATGTCTCAGGAGCGTTTTTTTTTGGTGTTTGGTTCAGGTTCTGGGTGGTTTCTTACCACCCTCTTTGTTTTTATGTTTTCTTTTTGGGCCCTTGTCGTTTTTAGTCTTGGGTCCCTTTAATCTTTATAATTCATTTTCAAAGATTAATAACTTATTTGCTTAGAAAAAAAAAATCACGAAAAAGAGAAGTTTAACCAAAAAAGAACAAAATACCCCAAATAGACTTGATCGAGATGCCATTTATTGTTCACATATGTTCCTTAAAAAAACTGAACATAGCTGCTTGTATATATACAATGACTTATTTGATTGGTTCATGCCTCTAAATCAAGCAGATGCATAATCACGCATTAGATAATGTTGAAGTGAGCAGGGATCTTATTTAATTTCTATCTGGTTTCATCCACCTGGTCAACATGAGAATCAGAAGAGCACCATATGAACATTGGCGATTTGTTGTTCAAACTTTCGCAAATCAATTCTTAACAAATCACTTCTCAACAATCAAAATCAAACTCAACTTGAAAACTTTCTTGAAACCTAAAAGCTATTATTCTACACGCTACGGACCACCGCAAACATTGGTGAAGGCCAACCCATCCAGACAAAAAAATATGAGAAGTTGATAAATACATACTACCAACAAATAAAAGTAACTCACACAAATAAAAAACCTATAGATTCCAGAGAGCCTTCCTCGCAGCATAATGTGAAACACCTAATGTAATTTGAAAACTGCAACCATAGAATCTAAGATACTGAATCCAGAATTCAAAATGAACTTTTGTACATCTCTTTTGAAGAACTCATGAATAGGAAACTCGAGTTCACACTGTTTATGATAAAATCAGAAGGGGGAGCATGCGCAATGAGCGTTCCTTTCTGGTTTTTGGCAGTCAAGTTAGACGACAGTTGCTATAGTAAGAAGGTATCCACCATAAAATTGAGAGAGAGAGAGAGAGAGAGAGAGCAGTCGTGAATGCAGATGTTTGAGTAAAATTGAACTACATCAAAAGCAAAAATTGAACAGGTTTTTATCTATTGAGATGTTCTCCAGTATTTGCTTGCTCTCCATTTCATGTAGAGGAAAGCTACCAATTCATTAAACGATTTAGTCGTCCAAGGCCCCAAAGAAGCTGCTAGATGAGCTATCCATACATGTGTGTCCCATATTTCATCAAACACGTAAAACACAAGTAGAAGTGATCGCATATCATTTTGGGGAAGTAAGTTATCCCCTGCCATGCTAAAAAACTATTTCAATTTACAAAATCACGAAGAATTTATATTTTCCAAGACTATATCTGCTTACCAAATATTGCTTGGAAAACCGGTGCATGTGTGGGTTAACATGAGCAGGTATTGTTGTTTTGAGGTATAATGGAACTTCATTGTTTCTTAATCCTTCAGATTGTGGGTTTGTTCTCGAGCAATTTGGGGAGATCACATTTACTAGGTTCGTTGTTGGCTCCTTCAAAGGATCCTTGAAACAGGGTTAGAAAGGAACACAACCTTATACATATGATCCTTAAAGGAGCTTGAATGGTTGGAAACTCCATGACCCTATACATTGTTACTTTTTTATTCCGTTGGTTGCAATTATTTGTTTCATGAATAGGTTATTTAATGCCTCTGCTGAAATTAAACTAATTTAATTAATTGGTAGCTTCGGTTTCATTGGTTATTGTAAATTTTCCCACTTAGGAGTTATTAAATTTATGTTTGCTTCGGTACACAAGATTTTCAGGAATGGAGTTGAAGTGAAGCAGCAAGAATCTCTGTTGGGGAATGAAGATGGAAGAGAATTTTCTCATTTCCATATGCCTTTTATGTAATTTTGTTTTCCCTTCTCTTTTTCTATTTGTAGGGAGTTAAATGTCTTATTCTTATGAGTTGCCTAATGTGAAAATGTGCTAGGAGCAAGGATTTCAGAAAGTGAAATTGAAATTACAAGTGCAAGTCAACGTCCCTGATATGAAAGTGAAAGTGGAGTGAAAGCCGGCCTTAAACAAGACCCAAAGAGTTTAATATGAATATAAAAGTGAAGTTCAATCGTTGAAAGTTAGATCTCTTTTAGTCCGGTCTTCTTTTCTCTTTTGAGTTTTTTTTTTTTTTTTGAAAATGTCAAGATCTCATTCCAAGCCCGAAGGCAGAAAGATTACATCACAAGAAACAGGAATGAACCAAAACTACTAGAATATGACACGAGTACGGCTACAAAGCACTACAGGCTACCGACTACAAACACACCTGCCGAGGCAGACCAACACTACGTGCCGGCACAGAGTCCTGTCACAATCTAGTAGTAGAGAATCCCAACGGAAAACCCAGCTCCAACCTAAGCGTAAAGCACAGATGCAATCTGAAAACACTCCATGCAGGGAGATAAAACGGCACCCAAGCGGGGCAAACAACCACTAAAACGGGGCAAAACAATAAAATAGAACAAAACTAAAAACGAAAAATAACCCTCCGGTAGAGTAACCTGTCGATGAATCCGTTGCGCCGGAGCAACGTCGGCTTATTTGCGGAGGGCCCCAGCGGAGCACCCTTCAGCAGATCTGACCATCCCAGATCTGGACTTCCCCAGAGACTCAAAGGCGGAAGGTGGCGGCGGCGGAAGGTGGAGGTGGCAGAAAGAGGGGCGGCGGAGATGGAGGATAGAGAATGGGGGAAAGGGGGAGATGGAGGATGGGGGAAAGGGGGAGACCAAGAGAAGAGAAGGCAGAGGAGAGAAGGGCCGGCCGGAAGAAGAAAGGGGGGGAGGGGGGCAGAGGCGGCGGCCTCAACCCCTCCCCAAAACGAAACTTGTCTCAACTTCTCTCTCTAGGTTTTTTTCTGCCCTTGTTTAGACGTTTAACAGTGGAACGAGAAAAAAAAAAATAAAATTGGGGAGGGGTTGGTTTTCAGAATGTACTGCTTGACGGTATGAGAAAACGAAATTTGATTAGAAGTTCAATTCTAGTATGCATTCCTACTCTTTTGGTCACCGTTATTGTTTCTTTCCTATTCAATGTACTCTTACAGCCACTAAAATAAAACATATTTGGTTTCATTAGTATATTTTTTAATCATATTTCATTGTTCGTTATACACCGTTTATTTATTTTTAAATGATTTCCCGAAAATTCTCTTACGGGTTGGTCAACGGTAGAGAAGGATAACTTGATTATATTTTTTTTCGAAACGTGATGCGTCGTGCCTTCAAAGCACGAGCAATCCCTAGTATAAAATATATATCAACATATATTTTATTTATAATATCTATGGATAACAACACATAGTATTTTACATTTTATTTCTTACCCCTTCCGTTTCTTTTCAAGTGTGTTGCTTCGTAAATTCAACTTATTAAATAAACATTACATCAACTTTTACCTTCACTTTACATCTTTCATATCAACTTTTACATTCTCTTTTCAAAATTATACTCTACTTTTACCTATTAATTCTTTTTTTTTTACCGGCAACCTACTCTTCACCCACTAGCTTTTTAAAAGGGAAAAATAATAATTGTACAAACTCTTACTCATTAATTTTTATAAACACATACTTATTAAAGGACAATCTAAAATAAAATAATCGATAATAAAAAAGGGACGTAGGAAGTACATTTTAAGGTGAATCTTTTTTATTGTGATAAGGTGCCCCAATGAAATTTCGAGCTGCACCACTATTTGACAGGATTAATACGTGAAGTGCCAGCAGAACAAGTGGCAACATCAAGTGTGACCATGTTGGGTCTTATGGTTCACATGAGAGGGTTCACGCCGGCGAGAGTTAAGTTGTACAAATTGGGGTTGTCCAGCGGATCATCCGATCCATTTAATCCGTCCAATTCGATTCGTCCGTTAACCCATTCATAAATATTGGGTTCAGTTTCGGATCGAGAATTTCTTATCTGGCGGTTCCGGATCCGGATAGAATCGGATCTGCTTGATCCGCCTAATAATCCTTTTTTAATCTGTCAAATTCGCCTGATCAGATCCGATCCATCCAAACGTCACCTACGGATGGTTCCGAATCTTAAAAACCATAATCTGCTCTGAGCAGTTTGGATCAGATCCGATCCGTGGACACCACTTGTACCAATCGTGGAAAATGATACTCGGTGTAAACTACGAGGACATAAAGTGTAGTTTTTCTACTTTAGGTCGGTTCCTCCGCCAGTAGTTTTTCTAGGGCTTGAAAGGAGAGAAGAATCTGCGTCTTCATCTTCAGAATTGGTCGAGTGGGAATCCTCCTTTTCTGTCGTCGTTCTTGTTCTTCTTCAGATTTGAGTGAGGGGGAATCGCTTTTCTATCTTCGTTCTTGTTCTTCTTGTAGATCATCTAGATTTGATTCATTAGGGTTTCTAAATTTTGTTATTCCTCTAATAAAATTATCTATATTTTTTTATTTATAATGATTTGTATATGTAATATAGATCTTGTTTAATAGATTTTTAGTTTTATTAAACAATTTTTTTAAAAGCATACGTATTATAAATTACCAAATGTAAATTTTTTTTTGAGAGGTATGGATAGTATTTTTGGAAATCTTTTTTGGACGGGGGAGTATCTATTTTCTGTGTTTGAAAATCTGCTCGTTGTTTGCAGGCAAGATTCGAGATGTTCCGTAAGCTGTTTTACGTTTGTAAGTTTCTTGTTGATTCCTGGTATTTCTGGAGAAATTGTCATGTTTCATTCGTGGACAAATAGTAGTCTTAGCCAATTTTATTTATTTATTTTTGTTTGGTTATTGTTACAGTGAAATCTACCGAGATCGTTGGTAAGATTTCGCCGAATGGACCCGTCGTTCTCACTTGGGCCATGTTAACTTCAAATTTTGTTGAACAAATTTTGTAAGTATTCTGTTTAACATTCCTTCTCAAAACTTCGTAAGATCTAATCTAATACCTATTTTGTTGATGCTATTGGACCAGTTTTGTAGAACTCCAAGAAATGAACCATATGTAACGGTTCCAAATAATTGAGAACCATAACTAGACCATTACACATATAGAACCAAACCACACCAAACCATTTGACAGGTCCGGCTTGGTTCGGTTTCTGGTTCTAAACCATATTGGCATTCAAAAATTGCAAAAAAGAAATAAAAATAATAACATACCACTAATGTACTTAATATTTCTGGGGAGTGGGAGAATTTTGGGAAGTGGAAGAGTGTGGGGGAGTGGAAACAGTTTGATGGGAGTTGGACACTGAAATGTACTATTGTATATCATTATTGATAAAGATTGCTGATTCCAGATGCAGCGTTAAAAATTACAAAATTATCAATTGTGTGTGGCTATATAGGAGTATAAATATTATAGTGTATTATATGTATACTATTTATTTATACGGACTGGTTCGGTTCAAACCACGGTTTGTAATTTATGAAACCGGAGACTGAACAAAAATATCCGGTTCGCTGACTATATCAAAGTTCGACCTGTCCGACCAGATCTCAGGGGTTTGAGGGCATCGCCCCGAAACCTGGACATGAGTTGATGATATGAGTAGTAAAATTCCCTAAACTTACATTATGAGTGAAATGTATTATTTTGAGCATTTTAAATGGAGATCTGTTAAACTATAGAACCAATCAAAATATACCGGTTTGGTCCGGTAGGTCCAATTTTATGTTTTTTTAATTTTATTTTCTTGTACACTCCTAATAGATAGGGGGCAAACTTGATTCACTACTAGTTTTCTTTCCAAGCCAAGCTATGTAACATATAGACCCACGGCATATTTCCATAACCAAAATTCTGTAATGATATACTTGTATCATTGTTTATTATTATTTTTTTTCGTGCACACAACAGTTGATGAAGAGCTGCCAGTGACTAGACCCGGAAGAAAAGGAAGATTTAGAACTGGTAGCAGAAATGGTAACAAAAGCAGTGGGGAGGAAGCCAAATAGAATGACAATTGAGTCTGATACTGAAGCGGAAGAAAATAATTTGGGTGCATAAAAGTCAAGAAATTTTTTAAGATTTATTTGCGAATTTTTAGGGGGTAATACTAATAAAGAGAGTTGGTTTTCGGATAGTAGAAGATGTTTATACTTATAAAATTCATAATTTTTTGGCAAATCTTTTTGATTGTTGGGATGCTGCTTTTGCTTTGAATATTCATACGGTTGGGGAAACCAGGGACTCCTTGACTCGGAGTTTTAATTGGTGATATTTTGTGTTAGTATGAGTTGTGTATTATGTTGGTGCCTGGTGTAAACACTCTCATATTGTCCAAAGTTTTGTAACTGGGTGTTACAGATCGGGGAGGACTAGTATGTCATACTTAACTTCCAAATATGCAAATTTTATTCTTTTCCATTTCTTATGATTGTATGCGAATATACTACCACATAGCAGTAATTAGTCTTTGTTTTAATCTTGCCTTCACATCGTCCTTTTTCGTTGTTAATTTGAATGCTCTTTTCTTGGGCTTTGCTAATAATCAAATCATTACTTCTTCTCTCATGATCTTGTTTAATAGGTACCCTCCGGTGCGAAAGTGGGATCCGATCCTCGATGGAATAGAATCGAGTCTTTAAGGTGGATTTTAGAGATGCACCCCCTATTTATACGTTCATCTGCAGTCTTATTCATGGTTCTGTTTTTAAAGATAATGTAAGACATAAAGATAAAGTAAGACAATATACTAATGCTCATGGGAAGGGGGTTGTCATGCGATGGCTGCTTCCTTCTACGCTCTTTGTTTCCTAAAGAATGCTATTCATGGTTTTGTTTGTAAAGATAATGTAAGACTACTAATGCTTATGGGAAGGGGGTTGTCATGCGATGGCTGCTTCCTTCTACACTACCTTGTTTCCTAAAGAATGCTGAACTTTTAGTTTGGCTCTTTTATGTGGTTCATTCTGTTTCTTTCAATTTCGACGTTTTCATGTGAAATGTTTTGCTTAAATTTTAGTGTTTGGTTGTCCCCTGCGGATGTTGGATCCCACGTTACATGTTCCACCGTGTTTGGTGGATGTTAGAGATGCACTCCTATATACATCCATCCATAGTCTTATTGCAGTCTTATTATAAAGACTATAGATGCATGTATATAGGAGTGCATCTCTAACATCCACCAAACGACGCAGTGGAACATCGAACTTGGGATCCAACATTCGCGAGGGAGGTAACCTATTAAACGAGATCAGGAGAAAAGCAATAATAATTTGATAATTAGAAAAGCCAAAGAAAAGAACATTCCAGGGCAACCTTTAATTAAAAAGAAAGGAGGACGATGTGAAGGCAAGATTAAAACAAAGATTGATTACTACAATGTAGTAGTATATTCGCATAAAATCATATGAAATGGAAATGAACAAAATTTGGAAGTTAAGTATGCTTATATCAGTCCTCCCCGATCCCCAACACCTAGTTACAAAACTTTGGACAATATGAGAGAGTTTTCACCAACAATTAATATATGATTCAAATTAACACAAAATATCACCAATTAAAACTCCGAGTCAAGAAGTCCCAAAATTCCCCAACCATATGAATATTCAAAGCAGAAGCTAACATCTCAACAATCAAAACGATTTCCCAAAAAGTCCTGAATATAATGAATATAAACATCTTCTAGTACCAGAAAACCCACTCTCTTTATTAGTATTACCCCTTAAGAAGTTGCAAACCAATCCGATTTGGATGTGGATATGGATGTGCTGAAGTGGAATAGGGGTTGAAACAATGGAATGAGGAAGAACTGGCTTTGACACTGCTTGGGGTTAGTGGCGTAGGTGCGATGGGTGCAACTGCTGAATTGATTATCGAAAGTGAGTTTTAATGTTTGTAGAATTTATTAGTCATAGGTGAAACAATTTAGTTCTAAATGTTTGTAGAATTTCTCTCTCTCTCTCTCTCTCTCTCTCTCTCTCTCTCTCTCTCTCTCTCCGGATATATGCAGAGCCGGCTTACAAGGGAAGCAAAGGAAGCATGGGCTTTGAGCATCCACCGCCCCCCTCTCCTCCGCCGTCCCCATCCCATCCCGTCTCGTTTTCATCGGTCGTCACCATCCCCTCCCATCCCCCCTTTCCCACCACGTTTCTCTGCCATCCCCCTCACCCCCTTGGCCTTTCCTCTTCCCACTCCCCTAAAGCCCCCGGTCATCCTTCATTTGGAATGAGGAGATGGTTATCAAGACAATTTCGACCTTTGTGACCGTTCTTGCCGAGGATTACCTCATTTCTCAGATCACACGACGACAGATTACCAAGGATCAAGCAGAATCGATGCATGAGAACTACAAAATCCTCGACCATCGTCACAGATAAATAATATTGGAACTTCGTGTCATTGCGTACCCCCCCCCCCCCCCGACAAGTCCTTGCCTCTCTCATGTTTGTGTTCTTGGCCCCCTCTATTAACAAGGAAAATGAAAATGAACGACCGTGTTTGTGTTTTAACTATCTTAACAAGGAAATGAAATGATTTGAAATCGATACCTCTCTCATGTTCGTGTTCTTGGCCCCCTCTATTGCATTCTTGTTCGGCGGCCGGCTGATTTCGGTGGATTCTTGGCAGAAGCTGCCAGGGGGTTGGCCATCTTGGATTTGGGACAAGGGGCCACAACAATTCTTTTTAATTCCGCTATTAACTCCAACTCTTCATGACGCTTCTGTTGGACGAGTAAGAGTTTGTAATGTTTAGTTGGACAATATTTTGGAGAGGGAGAAATACTTATGACAAGCGGGGAAGGAGACTTTCTATTACACTTGAACTTAGTTTGGTACAAAATTGCTAGAATTCATCCTTATTTATACTACTTAATAAAAGACTCTTGCCAAAGATATTTTCATATGAGATAAATTTTGAGGTAGATTCTAAAATTACACATGTAGCTAATTCTCATGGAAAAAAAAATCTAGATATTTCAAGGTTATTTTAGAACTTCTAGAAGATAGATATTGTGCTTCCAGAAAGTAGATATTTATATCTCATTCAATAATATCTGTCATATCTGGACTTTGTCAATTGGGCTTATTTGAACCTTACTTTCTTGTGTCAAAATACTAAATATAGTTTATGCTTCAACAATAATAACCATACTTAGTGTACAATTAAAAATTAGTTATACTTAACAACACCAACAAACTATGCTTACATTTTAATTTAAAGTTTTTAAGATGCAAAATTGCGTCTCTCAACTAGAATCTATCACATTAAGTCTTTCTGCTACCTTAATTATGGAAAGAAAAGTAAAACACTTATATGATTCATGCGAAAACACAATCGAAAGATGGTTCTTTTTTTTTCAAGCCTTATATTGTGTTACGCCCTCATTTTTAATAATCGAAATACATATAAAATCCACGTCTGATTGATCAAAAGTCTATAACTGTTGAAAAGTCAAAGTCAATAGTATAAATCCAAGTCAAAGTTCCATGTATCTCTAGTCAACGGGTACCCTTACCCAAATACAATTGTCAAAAGATTAAAGTTTTGTATAATTCGAAATTGTTGAAAGATTGAATAAATTGAAGTTACATAATCATCTTCCCAAAATATAGAGAAAAATTCAAAATGCCCCCAAATTTTCAAAAAAAAAAAAATCAATTTTACTCCCAAACTTCCTCTTTGTTATTCAAAATTACTCCTTCTGTCTCAATCCGTTATCTCACTAACGGAAAATGCTGACATGGACAATAACAGTGAGGAAAAAAATGTTAGACACATCCCCTCCCCCGCACATGACCACCACCAAGCACTGTACCAACTCCCAGCTCTTGCATCGGTCAGATCCGTCGCATAACGGAGCTCCACGTAGACAGCCCAGCCAGACTCGGGTTTTCTTGATAGGGTCTCTGATCTCGGTTGCAAATCTACCCCATAGTCGCTTTCGAATGCCCCTGTACTTCAATTGTGGGTCTGTGGCGGAAACGACAATGACGTTTCTTGACGATCCGATCGGTTGCTCCATGCTGGAGGCAGCAATGTCGGCGTTCCTTGGTGCCAATGTTCGGCTACGGCACATGATAATTTCTGGTGGTGGAGAGTTTTGGAATCGGGGCTACAACCACCTCCTTTGGTTGGATTAATCTCGTTCTCCCTTCATCTTTTGTGTGTTTACCTCTTCCTCTCTCTCTCTATCTGCTTTATCGTTTCCTTTTCTCTCTCGGTGTTTCTGCTTTTATTTTCTCAAACCCTGTATTCTTTTTGCCTCTGCTCCTCCTCTTCCTCCGCCTCCGGGGATAGCAGTGGAGGCGGCTGAATGGTGTCATCAACAAAGCCAACTAGTCGATGTATAGGGTTTGGTTGGGGATAGGAACTCTGAGTTGAGACTCTTGAGTTGGGCGATTGTGAGGCGCGGGTTAGGGTTGTCGATTGTGACTCGCTCTAACCCATCTTTGCTTCGAATTCTGATCATCATCTTCGCCATAACTCAAGTCAGTGCAAGCAAACTTCTTGTATCTATATCAGAAATTGGGGTGGAGGGTTTTGGAGGTGGCTATGGAGGGTGGGGTGGCGGAGGGCAACGATGTGGAGAGTAGAGAGCAGAGAAAGAGAGTCACGACTTAAGAGCACTTTTTTTTTTCATCTTTGATTTTTCTTTTTTTGTACATGTGGCATTTTTTTTAATTAGTGTACATGTGTGGCGCCACGCGTCAAAAAATAAAGATAACGGATGTCGATATTTAACTGAGCCTTATCGTCCATGTTAGCATTTTCCGTTAGTGAGATAACGGATTGAGACGGAAGGAATAATTTTGAATGACGGAGAGGAAGTTTGGGAGTAAAACTGTTTTTTTTTTAAGTTTGGGAGGCGATGAGACATTGAGTGTAAAGTTTGGGGGGGGGGGGGGGGGCATTTTGAATTTTTCCCCAAATTATACTAAGTATAAAGATGACATAATAACTTCATTGTCAAATATGTTTCATGTCATGCATCCACACTCTAAGCATCCATCTCATGTTCCTTGTCGATTACCTAAACATGATAGGGTGAGCTCACTAGCCCAGTAAGAAACCATTCTACTAACGCTAGGAGTATAAAGTATGATAAGTGCACCCGGAAGTAGAAAACATGAATGAAATGAACCCAAGGATGATAAGGGAGACTCAAACATGTGATAAATGCTCATAAAATACCCACATGTCCAACTACGTGTCCAAAGATCCAACATCGTATCCATGTGTCTGATTTCGTATCCATGTGTCCAATTCACCGATTATCGTGTCCTTTCGCTTATTTTTCAATATTCATTGATCACTAATTCAACCAATTATAATTATAGGGAAAAGTTCCTCAGCCGGATTTCACGGGCTCCATTCACCCCGTCAGATTTCAGGGGCTCCTTTTACCCATGCCCAGGGACTCACCGAATGGTGGCCGTAGAATTTACTTTACCATTTTTACTCACTTATCATGTGTCAATCATTTAAGCATTTCCAAACTTTACATTTTGTTTCAAATGTCACAAATTTCAACATAAGTGTCAAACTAACGGGTCAAAAGGTTTCTCCTTGATCACACCCATAAGTTCACATGTTAACATAAATGATGAAAAGAAGTGCGAAAGGATGTACGGAATGTCGAATAATCAAGAAGAGAACAATGAGTGAAAATATGGTTTTTCAACATTTCTCAACCTGTTGGAGGTTTTTTCCCAACCCGTTGGGCCAAGACAGATTCAAAATCAGTTTTTCAGAAAACCCTAACCGGTTGGAGGTTTTTGCCCAACCGGTTGGGCCAAGGCAGATTCGAAGACAAATTTCCTGACACTCCCAACCGGTTGGAGTATTTTACTCTACCTGTTGGGAAAACTTAGATTCGATAGATTTTCTCCAAAATGCGAGATTTCAACCCATAACTCAATTTTGAGGTCCAAAACCAAATTTTCTTGTTATCAAACAATCAACATACATGTAGGAGAGTAAAATCACAAATTAAACAAGGGATTCAACAACGAATTTCATAGATCAAGAATCAAAGGTGAAGAAAACCCATTTCAATGGTGGAAAATATAATTGACTAGAAATTTGAGGCAAATATCAAAGTATGTACAACAAATCAACTAGATACAACTAGAGGGAGTAGAAATAGGTCTCCTACCTCAAAGATCAAGCTTCCAATATGCGAGAAATGAAACCCTAACTCTTGTTCTTGAATCCCAACCGAAATAAGCCTCCTCCAAGTGAAACCACGGAGACTTGGACTCCAAATCACGCGTAGATGATGGATTTGAGGTTAGATCTTGAATTATTCGAGTGAGGGAGTTGGATTTGAGGTGATTTTTTGAAGAAATTTTTGAGAGGGGAGAGAGAGAGAAAAGGGCCGGCCAAAATAAAATAAAAAATCAGCCATACACTCTTGCATATACTCCCCCTTATTACACTTGCACCCCTCGTGTTTCCTATGTGTTTTAAATCTACCCAAATGCAATTACCAAGTTCACATTGACTCCACTTTACTCTATTTTCATTTCCTCACATTTCCCCAATGTTGTTTCAGAAAAACACTAAAAGATACGAGTCCTTACACAGATCAAATGGCTTAGATTAATGTGTTTGGGGTTCCGCTTCTTAAAATAAGGTCAGACTTTTTCATAAGAAGTAATCGTAGGATACGCGATTGTATCGTAGGATTTCTATACAAAATAGATACAGGATACGATATGTATCATTTTTCGAAGGAGACGATACAAATCATAGGATACGTATCATGTAATGTAGGTTTTTAACATGTTGCATATTCTACGTATTGATTTCTGTGTCTTAAAGTTCATTTGGTATGTGCCATTGCCATAGTGAGTCCCAGTGCATTGGATTTTTGTGATGCTGTCTGGCATAGGCTACAGTGCTTTTGGATGGGAGAAATTTTTTGTGCTGTAACTTTTTCGTGAATTCTAAGAATACAGTTTAACGGACGTGTGTTATTTTCCTGTCATTATATTTATGTATAATGTCAAACGAGTGTGTTATTTTCCTGTCATTATATTTATGTATAATCTCAAACGAATGGGTTGTACTTGGAAACAATTTCCTCAAATCGTTAAGACTATTGCTTAGCTCAATTGATGATAAAAATCCTTCTTCAAACAAGATAGAAACATTATTGCCACAAACAATATTAAAAATACCATTGGTCCATAAACGAACCCATAAGCACCAACTAACAACATCATGCTCATGATCAAACAACATTCGTTTCATAGAACGTAAAACAGTTTATCAGATTACAACCAACGAGTGTTTACTCCCTAGAGCCTCAACGTCTGCTCTAATTGTAAAACTACGTTATTTGTTGAGAAGCTGGATTATTGCTTGGTGTGTATGGACAAACTACACTACACTTGCAAAGTCACCCAAACGCAGATTTAGCGGGTATTGCCTTGCTAGTTCGCCCTCCTTAACAACGTAATTCTGTGGAGGAAAACTCCTCCCTTGAAGTACCTATCCAACATGTCCTTAGTTCCTGCTGCATACCTCAACTACGCGGTTTCCACTTTCTCATGAGTTACAACTGGCTAGAATGGGATGAGAACAAAATAAGCAACAATACTGTGAACAACAAAAGAAGATAAGTTGCGGAAAATAGAATTTCCTGTACCTATGCCTTGTGTCAATTATAGTACCAGAAATGTCAGGGGTCATGGCATGGTTTGGCATGTATCGCCACGGGTGGTCCTTTGGAGCTGGTTGTGGATACCAATCATCGCCACTATAACCTAAGCATAGGAAAACCGAAGTGAAAACACTTTAGAAGGGAAGAGAGTGGAACAGGAGTCAGGATTTTAGTTTTCGAAATTTGCATTTGCCATTTCTGGGTACTAGCAGCCAAATTTCCAATTAATGATGTCCAAGCACAACAAGAAGTACAAAACAAAATAAAAAAACTACATTCTTCAAGTTATCTAGGAACCATAAATATGATAACATTTATCAGAACCAATGCCAAGTTGTTTACAACAGGAAAGTTTACGACATAGCCACAATTGAGACACCCAAGGTATTCAGTAACCTCTTATCTGTCCACTTGAACAGCCGTCAACTACTTGCGTATTTATGATTGCTTCTTTAGCATTGTTAACAATGAGAACTCCCTTCTTACACTTGGCAATCCTCTCCTTGTCAAACATCCCTCTTGTTGGGTCCTCCCCGTGTGGACCGGTTGGGCTTAAGGCCCAATCGGAGGGTTTAGGGTTTTCTCAATGCAACTCTTTAAATACTCGTCATGTCTTGTATTTAGTATGTGTGATAAAAAAGAGAGAGGTAGTGAGTAGGTGAGAGAGATACATGAGAGAATGGTGAGGAAATCATTCTAGTGAGATAGAGAGTGAGTGTGTAATCACAATTATCTCCGGAGTATAGTGAAATCCCCCTCCCCGTGGAAGTAGGTCCGATTTGGCCGAACCACGTAAATTTGTGTGTCTTGTTCTTGCTTGATTTACTGTTTTCGTGCTT
>JAXBDA010002824.1:0-39271 GCA_036023075.1 Gaultheria prostrata | reverse complement strand
CGAACAGAGAGAGAGAGAGAGAGAGAGAGAGAGAGAGAGAGAGAGAGAGAGAGAGAGAGAGAGAGAGAGAGAGAGAGAGAGAGAGAGAGAGAGAGAGAGAACATGAGGTTGGATCAAATGTGGAGGGGGAGAGAGAGTGTATATGCAATTCTATAAGATTTAATCTCAGCGCTTGGTTTGAAAGGTTAAGATGGAGTGTCTTTTTTTTGTGTTTTTTTATGTGTCCCCGGAACCAGCCATATGTATATATGGATCCCCTTCTAATAAGGGGCCCTTATTGAACTTTACCATAAGGACCAAACCAATTTTCGTGTTTCTGGACCTAATTTTGATGATTCATACTGCTCAATGTTTTTAAAACGTGTTTTTAAGGGCCTCCGCGAGAAATCATAAAAAAAAAATACCCGGAAGGGCTTGATCCGATCAGTTTTTGATAAAAACGCTATATATGACGTTTTTATCGAAAACTGATCGGATAAAGCCCTTTCGGGTATTTTTTTTTATGATTTCTTGCGGGAGCCCTTAAAAACACGTTTTAAAAACATTGAGCGGTTTGGATCGTCAAAATTTAATCTGGAAATGGGAGGTCCTTATGGTAAGTTCAATAAGGGGCCCTCATTGGAAACTCCTTACATATATATATATATATATCAATATCTATATAAACATTAGAGTCCATCTCCCCTCTATTTTTGAATTTCAGCTGAGATTGTTAGTGTAATGGGTGTGAAAATCACGAAAAAATCGAACGGCATCGTCAATTGAGGAATTTGAAAGAATCGGTAAAAAACTCCCGAAAATGGAACCATATTGTGGGAGTTCATTGCCGAAACAAGCGTCTGGAAATTTTTTCCCATTGAAAGTTCGGTAATTTACTACCGATTTCTAATACCATTTTCGGTGGTTAACTGTCGATCATCACTTATTTTTCGGGAGTTCATTGCCAAACTTTACCATTTTTTCAGTACTTAATTTTTGAAATTTGTTATATCATTTGTGCTTTCAATTTTATTGTTTATGACTGTAATGTTTTATGTGTAATAAACAGACAGATGGAACGCGAACGCCAAACAACTTCTAAGCGGTGGCGCAAGGCCTCGAAGGCTAGTCTGGCTACAGCTCGAAAGGGCAAACGGGGGCATGCTAGTCGGGCCTTCCGTTAGGAGCAGCCCCTTCTCGTGGAGGAGGCCGAGGAGTTTCAGGAAGAGTATGCCGAAGATAAGGAGGATCAGGTGGTGGTCCTATCTGAGGAAGGACCATCTAACAGCATCAGAGGCAATGTAGAAATATGCCTCGGGGGGGTCTCCGGGACCGGGGTTTATTAAAGAGTTTTGATACGAATGTAGCAGCAACAATTTGGAATAGGGAGGAGCACGACACATTGAGATTACACTCCCACTATTGCCATTTGAGTAAATGGTATTCAAGAGACGTAGGGTGAAAGAGAGGATTATCAACTCTGGATTGCTTCCCTTGTGCAACGACCTCACGTACTCGTATTGCAATGCCATTTTAGTTTCTGCTTTCGTTGAGAGGTGGCACCTAGAGAAAACACATTTCACTTTGGATTTTTGAGAAATAGGGATGACACTTGACGATGTGCAATAGCTACTTGGGCTCTCCGTTACAGGTAGGGCTGTGCACACAGAGGCAGAGGATAGGGATCCCATCACTCTACTCCAGGAATGCCTTTGCATTTTCGAGGCTGATGCGCGTACAACGCTTAATGGAGGAAAGAGTGTTGGTTTGGCTTGGTTGAAGAAAAATTTCATGACAGTGAGGTCGACGGACAGTGATGAGAGGGTTGGGTATTGTGTACGAGCTTACTTGCTTTTCGTGCTTGGGTGCACCCTTATCATTGACAAGTCTGGGACCAAGGTTGACGTGTCTCTCCTATCTCTTTTGTCAAACTTAGACCGAGTTGGTACTTACGGGTGGGTACTGGAGGCCTAACGTACTTGTACATGCAACTTGGTACAACAAGCAGGAGGGGTTGCGGCAGAGTGTTGCGGGATGAGTGTTGTGGAGCCCTACCTCTCTGACAGAGTGTTGCTGCAGTTTAGACTAGTGTAGGTTATCCCCAGGGATCCCATAGCACCGACACAAGTTGAAAGAGGGGACAAAAAATATGATGTGGTTTACACTGGGACTGACGCAAACTGGACAAGTTGGGAATACCACGTGGTGCCTGAGGCAAAACGAGTGCGCTTGAGAGCAGATGTCCCATGGGAGTGCCATGCGGATTACACAGACTGGCTTAGTAGGTACTCCCACATTAGGGTGTCTCCCGATGCGAGTGCAAGCTAGGTGAATATTGGTGGTGGCGAGGGTCTCAAGTTAGCAGTTATAGCAGAAGAAGTTGAGAAGGTATATGCTCAAGGACTATCACAATTTAACATGCGTGAGGCTTTGCGGAAAACACAGACTATTTTACTGCCTATTGTCAGGGGAGAGCTGTCCACACCATGTACGACGGAGCCCTACGCTAGACGTCGCCCACATGCTACTTGAGCATTGTGTTTTCTTTGTTCGACCCTTCTTTGATATATCTCGTCATTGTTTTTATATATGGTTATGACTTTAGTTGGAGCCCAGTTAGATATCACCCTTGTATTACATTTCACTTTGGAGTTGGTTATGTATTTTGATATTAAGGTTGGTGGATGGGACGACAGTTATGTACTCCCTCCGTCCCTTTTTAAGTGATCCGCTTGGGAAACGTGTATTTTTGTGGACGTTAAAAAATGCACTTCCGTAGAACGTTTTAAATTTTTTCTTGCACCAAATTAAAGTACTCAATGAGCACTTTAATTTGGTCTAAAAAAAATTTAAAAATTATATAGAGAAATATATTTTTTAGGGGTTTGAAATTGCACGTATTCCCGTATGGATCATTTAAAAAGGGACAGAGGGAGTAGTTTGATATTAACCAATAGGCTGGTGGATGGACGACAATTATGTATTTTGGTATTTTGATATTAAGGTAGTTGGAGCCCAGTTACATATTATCCTTTTCGCTTTATGATTGGATTTATTATTCCAAGTTTTTCTATCTTTGTTGTTCTGTCTTTGTTGTTCAATGTTTTGCTATGTATGTGTGGACAAGTTCTGGATATTAACTACCGGAAATGGCTACTATTTTCGGATACCAACTACCGAATTAAGAATCCCATTTCGGATATTGACAACTGGAAAAACTGTCTGCTCTCTGGATTTGACCAATTTAGAATATTTACTACCGAAAACTAACACCAATTTTGGATACAAAGTACCAAATTGAGACCCAAGTTTCGGACATTAACAATCGTAACCACTATCTGCTCTCTGGATTGACAAAGTTTGGATATTAACTACCGAAATTTTTACAATTACTTCGGATATAAACTCTCGATTTTGTAAAAAACATTCGGACGTTAACTTCCGTTGGCAGCCTCTGTCCACTATGGATTGACAAAGTTTGGATATTAACTACCGAAATTGGCAGCTTCTGTCCACCCCTTTTTTATCTTTTAAAAAATTCACTAAAAGACAAAAAAAAGGGTGTGGCTACCAACTTGAGGGGTGTGAAAATCAATTATCTATCACAAAATGCATTAACAAATATTGATGATAGCGGCATGGCTACCCTAATTGGTTTTTAGAAGTTGCAATATTCCCAATTTGTTTTTAAAGAAAATTGTAATATTATATACTTATTTTTAATTTTCATTTAATGAATTAGCCTTAATTTAAAATTTTCACTCGACAAACCCAATTTCGACTGTAGTTGACTAAGCCAATTTTTAATAACCTTAGACTGTTGACTAATTAACCATGGTCCATCACTAACCTAACCTAAATGACTAACAATAATTATGGTTAGATATAGTCTAGTCTGTATGTCAAATTGTCAATATATAATATATATTTATTAATTTAGTTTTGCATGTGATAAACTATGGTCTAACCACCAAGTCTTCCTCCATTCCCTTACTTGACATGACAAGACTATAATCATCTCTCTCCCTTGGCCCTGGTGATTTCAAATTCAGTCCCTCCTTCCTACCCTCCCAAGCCATTTGCACTGGCAGAGGAATGTACGTAGGAATTGTGGAGCACTGAGTAATTACTAATTACATACAATTGCGTATATACCAGTTATGTATGCATGTGGAACATGCTATCCATTTACTGAGCTCGGGGAACACGCTACCTCTAGAGCATCCCAACAATAACTCTCTAAAGAAGTTTGTAAATATTGCACATATCTATTATAATTTGACACTTTTTTTACTTACTTTCTATAAAAAATATTAATATTTATTTTGAGAGAGAGAGAGAGAGAACATTAAAAATAAGGTATGAGGAGTGAATAGTGCCTCAGTAAATGAGTATGTAAATCCATTCCTTGCAGTGGGAAAGCTTCTTGAAAGTTTCAATGATGTGGATATATAATCGAATGATCGCCCGGAGAAAAAGTAAACAGATGTGCTTCGCTATGGTTCCTTTCATTTTGATTTTTGTGATGATTTTTCATATTAACAAATTGGAGCAAGATTTCTTCTTTGTTCTTGAATGGTGCAATATCATGAGCGCACGGTAAACCATGAGTACGTCGAATAGGACACATGCACGGAGTGGTACATTCCATGTTGATAGAGTCTTTCTTTTTTAACTCCATTTCTATATATCACATGGCATCCTGTGAATCAACTCCCCTTAAATTGTCGAAAATGCGAATCTTGTAATCATGTTGCCAAGTTGATAGAGTCCTCTCGAATGAACCCTTGATCTCAGTATTAGTTGACTCAACCAAGTTGTGAGCCTTCTCCCATGCATTCTCAAAGTTGCATTGCGATGATGCAAGATACTTCTTTAGCTTATGATATGCTCCCTCCGCCATGTCTGTGAAGTGGTAAGGAATTAGTCCTATTATGTGACATAGTTGTTTAAACTTGAAGTAAATAGAAAAATGAACCATATACCTGTTATTAGTGTAATTCCCTAGGTGCATGACGAAGTCCGTCCAAGCGCAAACAAACCTCTCCTAATGCGGAAAAGGCCATGTCTTGTCAATGTATTCGAGAACCACTAGATACATCCTAAAATCCCATTTTAGTTCACGAACCCGCTCCTCATACATTGCTATGGTTGGTGGGTACATAATAAGGGCGAACATAGGCTGGAATTTTTTTCGATTTGTATCATCAAAGTGCTTTTTACAGTTGGCCAATGCATTCTTCTTAATATGCTACCGACATAGCATATTTGTGGCGCAAGGGAAAACTTTTGCAATTGCATTCATGAGGGATAACTCCCTGTCTGTGACAATTACCTCCGGAAGTGACTCAGGATCCATTATACCCTTCAACTATTCCAACGTGCAAATGTAGTTATCTTCCTTCTTTGACTCCATGAAAACTGTCATCTCCGTCGATGTGACGCCAACAATCTGTAGCAAAGGATACTTATACCTGTTCATTTTGTACGTGTAGTCCATCATCAACACCTTAGGGAAAACACGTAACATGTCACCGACAATTGAGTGAAACCAAATCTATTCCTTCAAATAACTCGTCACCTCACAGGCACGATGCCACTAAACATAGTTATGTTTCTTTAATCGTCACATTAGATGTTGCATTTGAGATCTACCCGTTTGTTCAATCACCTGATACTTTCTCCGTGCATTAAATACAATTTTAATTGTCGTGCAGTTGGAATTATCCCGATCCTTCATTGCCATTAGAATGTCTCTCGGTTTTACAAGCGTCTTTGAGGACTCCACCACAATCTCTATTTGTTCTTTGGTCAACCTCCCGGGGTATGGGTGCCCCTCAAGTTGAGCTACAACAGGATGGTTGTGGTTACCATTGTAGAATTTCACACGCCAACCATCCAATCTCTTAACACCCCACAATTGGAACGGACATTCACATTTTTTGGTCCCCGTGTTACGCTTTCTCTTCTTTGTTTCTGAAACTGACTTTTTTGATTGGAACTTTCTGTACTTACCACCCCGTTCACATTGAAATCTTATCCTTGGTCGCTTATCCTTTGGCATTGTTTCAGAAGCCTTAACGATAATGACAAAACCATGCTTCAAACCAGTCGAAAAAATCCACTCTTTCAACCTTTCTTCGTTGGGAAACACCTACGAACACATGGTTGAAGAAAAATTTAGCTTCCGCATGGACTGTAATGTGTTTAAAGTAAATAACTTCTTCCAAAGTATCGACCTTCTCTATTATGAAGTGCTCCTTATAGTCATGTACATATAATGCACCTAATGACCCTGTTGTGCGACTACCATGTATGGAAGCATCACCCTAAAAAAAGACCAGAGCAGAGCAACATTAGTTTTGACATAGTTGTTAAACTTCGGATATAAACTCTCGAATCTTATGTTCGGTAAATAACTACCGAATTTTTCTACTACTTTCAGAATAATTTTGTTGAACAAATGTAAAATTTTGGCAATTAACTACCGAAAGGTGTTACGATTTTCAGGATTGTGGTACCATTTCGAACGAATAGCGATAGACAATCGAAAAAGCAATTGGTTACCTCTTAGGTCGTTTTTGGCTCGAAAATCTTCATGTCTGGGATGCCAACCTTGCTCTCCACTTCCATGCTTTCCTCTAACACCTCGGTGTTTTGTATTTGTGCCTCAATTGGTGGAGTTGGAGTTTTAAGTTGCTCAATTATTCTCCGGAGTTCTTCTTCCATGTCTAGTGAGGGAGAGGATCCTTCCATTGATTCATCAAGGTTTTCCATTAAGAGAGATGAGAGATGATGGATAGAAGAGAAGAATGAGAGAAATGTATGGATTTTTTTTTGGAGTGGAAGCTCTGACCTAGGAGGAGGAGGAATGGGAAGGAGGAGGTAGAGGAAGAGGAAGAAGAGCGGTTAGGAAAGAAGTAGAGTGGGCTGGGTTGTATGTAGCAAAAAAAGAAAAAGGGTTAGGTGGTATGAAGTAATTTTAGGGGCTAAATGGTCTTTTTGTGAGAAAGATTTTGGTATTTAATTTGCTCGGGTTGTATGAAGTAAAAAACCGGGTTGCCGATAGAGCCAAACCTTTTGAAAATCAACAACTCATTTTCTATTCTTCTCCCTCCCCTATATAAGTACATATTTTCCTTTTTTTTTCTTCACAAAATAAAGAGGGTTTTTTTGTCATTTCATTCTCATTTCTCCTTTTTTATTTTATGTTTTTTTCTTTCATGTCTTCTACGAGTTCCAAACACAGTCTTCTCCCTACATCCGGTGTTCTGAATTTCTCTAATATACTCCTATATATATATAACTGTATATCTGAAACTCTATACAGGACATGCCCTCTCTCTCTCTCTCTGTGGAACACCATTTTTCCGGAACAAGAGATCTCATACCCTCTCTGTGCATATTCTACCAGAGTAGCACACTGGTGAGAAAGGATTTTGTCAATCAATGGCGTTTCCAAACCATCTCTCCTCTCAAGAAATGACGCTCGACCATTTCTCTCAACACTACCGCGACGGTAATACTACTAGTTTCCTCAATCTGCAAACCAACTCCGATTCCACCACTACTATGACCAACCACTGGCTCTCGAGACCTATTCTCCAGCGCAACGATTCCATGATGGCGGCCGACGGTGACGACGGCAACGGAGTAGTCGGAAGTAGTAAACAGGTGGAGAACAATGGCGGAGGAGGAGGAGGAGGTTTGACGGAGAGCGAAGTCGGTGGTGGTGGAATGGTGAATTGGGAGAGTGCGAGGGAGAAATCGGTAATTTTAAGGCATCCGTTGTACGAGCAGTTGTTGGCGGCGCATGTGGGGTGTTTGAGGATAGCGACGCCGGTGGATCAGTTGGCGAGGATAGACGCGCAGCTGGCTCAGTCGCAGCCTGTGGTGGCCAAGTATTCGGCTCTAGGTCATGGGGACGTTGGGGAGGATAAGGAGCTTGATCAGTTCATGGTAAATGCTCTTTCCCCTCTGCTCTCTTCTGTTGTTGCTTGGAAACTAGGTTTAAAACTCGTTAGCGCTTCCAGGGTGGCCGGCACCTTCTAGTTTCCAGGCCGAGTAGTCGAGCAAGTCGGGCTAGTCGGCGAGGGCCTTCTAGCGTCTAGGCAGCGAGTACTCGGCCCTCCGGACCTTCTTTTCGAACACTGCTTGGGAACTTAAAATTTGAATTAAGACAAAAACGTACTTGTAAATTTCAAAGTAAAATTTGGCCTTCTAAATTTTGAGTTAATAGGTTAAACTTTACTTGGTTTGAGTGAATTTTTTTGAGTGAAACTCAATTATGATAGACTAGACAATTATCTGATGGCTGATGAGATAGATTGTATGAAATATTCCCAATGTTTCTGCTTATGCATTGAGTGTTAAACATGATCTGGAAGCTTTGAACTGCATTTTATAGCGCATTTTTGCAGTACGTGGAATATGTGGGAAGAAATTAATTCCAACTGAAATTTGCTTGAAATATGAAACAATAGGTTAAATGAAAGTTACATAATCCCACAGTAATGGACCTACTTCCGAAACTTCAGAGTATGTTTAAATCTTGCTCTTCACCTTGGGTAAAATTAACTTCTTCATCGTCATCGTCTTGTCGTTTTTCTTCTTCTGCTTCTTCGTCTGTAAGAAAATAAGTGACACCACAATATATCCATATCATCAATTTGAGAAAGCTTTGAAGTTGTTTTCTTAAGATGGTGATAAATTCGTTGGATTAAATGTCAATTCACATCTCTGGGATTTGATTAGGACCCGGGGTCTTTCATATCATTTTTTTTCTCCGGATCTGCTGGCCAGGTCTCTATCGTGATGTTAGAGCTCAGGTAACTAATATTTTTCCACAAAAGCAGTTGGTGATTAAAACTAATGCAAGTACACACTATAACTTTATGAAGACTGATATAACCTTTTGGGCTGTGAATTCTTCAGAAGTGATTAAATGAAAGTTACGAGTCTAAACCATTTGTCATAATAAATGTGAGATTGGATTCTTGTCTTGTTCCCAAGGAATTTGTTCATCCATCTCCCTGTAATAATCTTGGTGTGTTATTAAAATTACCTTCCCAATCAAGTGGTAGATTGCCTTTTGTAGGAGATGGATACAAGGATATCCAGCTTCCACTAACACTTTTTATTCATACTTTCATTCTATCTCGAGAATTGGGACGTTGAGATATTCAAATGGTCTCTTTCGGATATTTAGCCATTTTTGTTATTTCATCGAACTTCGGATATTTAGTTGAAATGGTGAAATTGTGAATTATCTCATAGAAAATCCACAAAGATTTGTGGCCTTGTACATCCATCTTCTTCATTCCTGTTGCTTGTGTTGTCAGAAAACACCAAGCACCCTTCATTCTCCAATCACAAGATGACTTGCCTATGGTTGTACAAATCCTAGTTTTCTGGAACGTAACATGTTTTAATAATTTTCAGAAAGAAAGTTCTAGCTTATGATGTCTTAGTTTGTATGCCTCTTCTCTTGTATTGTAGACACATTATGTGCTGTTACTCTGTTCCTTTAAAGAACAACTACAACAACATGTTCGTGTACACGCAATGGAAGCAGTGATGGCTTGCTGGGAGATAGAGCAATCTCTACAAAGCTTAACAGGTACATCTATACATGTACTAACATTATGCTTTCATGATTTGTACATCTCTTGAAAAAGTTGAACTTCCCTTTTATATAAATTATTCTCCTTCTACAGAGGTTTGTGTACTAAAAAACATTTCCATTTAGATTCCCGGTACTTCAAATACTACATTTTCCACTGGCCAAAATTTTCTGGCTTGTAATGATGTTGATTATCTTACCGTTATACTTGAATGTCGAAGACTTCTAGGCTGTTACAATGGAGTTTCTGTAACCTCCCTCTCCTTGCAATCTTTTGCTTCAATGTGTTTTTAGTTGAAACAGATTCGCCTATTGATATGGTTTGTTGCCTCTTTATTATCAATTGCGCGGTAGGCCTTTGTAAATCCTGGAAATATTTTTGGGAAAACAGAAATAAGACCGAAAATATCAGATGAGGCAAGTCTTTCATCAGCAAATGATAATGTGGTTTGCTGGCTGTTCTCAGTGTGGCCACCAATTCTTACCTAGTATTACACTCAATGATGCAAATTTCCGGAGATGGTCTCCATTCTATTGTGAATTTAACCTGGAGATCTTTCTTCTTCTCTCTTTCTAATTCAACAATTCTTGGTCTAGTTCTCCCCATCTTATTAACCAGTAAAAGCTCTAATGTCAAACTGGAGGATGTAAACAAGAAGCACAATACCACTACATTCATGTGTTTCAGTAGTCTGCGGATGTGAGTTAAACTGAGGTTTATAATACCTTCTTTGGTAGATTTTCCCTTTTGAGGAAGAAGCAAACCTCAGAAAGAGATCAGGACTACTGGAAGGATCTAAATTTGATGTTTCAAATCCAAAGAGTCTTCCGTCCCAGAATATGGCCTTTTTTACTTCTGTATAAAGAACCCAAAGAATCCAAAGGATCTAAATTTGGTTATGCATGAGTTCCACCGACTTGGCATCTTGACCGAATCCAATTGTCCCTTCTAAGGCCTCGTGAATCTACTATCATTGGCCCTTAGTTGGATTCGGTCATCCTCTTGTTTATCTTGCTATTTAAAATTTGAAGAACAAATAGCAGAAGTATCTGCTCTTTAGTGATTGCTAGATACGTTTTCATTAAAAGGTGTGTGGAAGTTTGCAAGTTATAAAATGAACACCTAAAAGGTACAAATCGCACGAACCATAAACAATGTGTCAATTGTCACTAGGATTAATCAGCATGATTCTAAAAAAAGAATGAAGGAGGACGGAAAATGGATTGTTTGAAAGCTTTCATGGATATCTTTGGTAAATATCTGGCAAATGGGCTTACCAATGCACCAGCCCATATATACTTAGTATTGGGAACCAGTTACTAATGGCTGGTCAAAGCTCACAATTTTTTCATCTTGGGTAAAGATGAAGTACTTTTGCCAAGCATATAGATCAAGTACTTGTTATAGAGAGTATTCTTTTAACTCTTCTAGGCTCTGATGGCTAGACTCTTTATAAGCAGATGACTATTACGCAAACAAAAACTGCTGCTGACAGGTGATCTTTTACTGTGTGTAATGTTCATATCACTCCAAAGAGAAGCGTGGAGAACGAAACTATGATATAAATTTCCTGTACTTATTATTAGGCACAAAAGTTTAAATTCTCACTGTATTTTCTTTGTAAATTAAAAAGAATTTCATCACCTATGATTTCCAAATTATAGTACCGATAGGAGAAAAATGATTGATGTAGTTTAGTGAGAGCAGCGGCAGCAGCCACTTTTTGTGCATATATTGCAAAGGTTAGGTTTGTCTCCAGTCCACCCCCATCGATTGGGTTTGCCATGAGTACTGTTACGGTGGTGTTGTAGTGCCTGAACAGCAGGAATAACTATCAAGAGTGGACATGTTTTTCTTACAGATAATGGTAACTAATCACACACGTCAGAACCAATTTGTGACTGGAAAAAATGAGGAAGAATGAGTGCTACATGACAGTAAGAGAGAATTTGTTGTGTGCTATGCTGCACATCTTCTATATGTATGACAAGCTTTAGTAGTGCATGACTAAGGGATGGCTGGTGATGTGAACCCTTTCTTTTCTTGCTCTTCAGTCTATTCCCTCGCGTTTGTAATTAGCATTTCAAAGTAGACCAATGCTAGCATCCACTATTATTTCTGGTGTTCCTCGTCACAATGTTTAACTGAGCGAATTTACCTGCGTATGGCCTTTTCTTTCTCTTTCAACTACAAAGAGACAATTGTAATTGCTGAAAAAAGAAAGCCTTGCATAGATGCTATCTGATCGTGAGCTTTCCTCTTTCTTCTTACTTTATATTAAAGGTGTGAGCTCTTCCTTTAGGATAGATATTTCACAACACGCATTCTTAACTCGATACATAGTGTAGGTCTGTGTCCCTTGGGTATCATGTTGCATAAGAAAAATTCTATTTTATGTATTTATTTTTCATAATGTGGAAATGTTCACCTCGTAATTTTGTTGTCTGACCAATTGGAAACTTGCTTATTCGTTTCTATTGAGATGACTATGGAGTTTCTTCCCTATTGTGTGCTTATGAATTGTCCTCATGTGACTATGCAGTATGCGCGGTTCTAAGAAATTTTTTGAACGAACACCAATTGCTTTATATGGATAAACCATTTTGCCATGTACGAAGTCATAAAATGAAATGCATGTTTTGCCATGTAAAACTCTCTGTGTTGGTTACTCTTGAAATACTAAAGAAAATTATGTTCTCGTTATATCTCAGCAGGCGTTTCTCCTGGTGAAGGCACGGGAGCCACAATGTCTGACAACGATGATGACCAAATAGACAGTGACACAAACTTCTTTGATGGAAGTTTGGAAGGCCATGATAGCATGAATTTCGGTCCTCTTGTCCCAACAGAGAGCGAGAGGTCCTTGATGGAGCGTGTAAGGCAAGAGCTGAAGGATGAACTAAAAGACGTGAGATGCTAATTATCTTGATTGTGAATGCTTTACTGTTTATAGGACTATGTCAAATAACATTAGGCCTTTTACAGGGTTACAAGGAGAAAATTGTGGACATAAGGGAGGAAATCTTACGGAAGAGAAGGGCTGGAAAACTCCCTGGTGATACAACATCTGTCTTAAAGGTTTGGTGGCAAACACATGCTAAGTGGCCGTACCCTACTGTGAGTTTTCTACACTCCTTTATGTTGCAATCATTTTGAATGGGATGTATTGGTGCAGCGAGTTGGACATTTGTTTGGGTAAAGCTCTGAGGATAAACTTGAAGCTTCAGTAAACCATAATCATTAATATTGTCTTGTGCTCAAAGTTAGGACTTGAGTGATTTCATCCGTTGTCAAGGCTCTGTTTGGGTCATGTATTTAGCGTGACTATAATGAGAGAAATAAAAGGTAAAATTAGGAAAACAATGAAGTAAAGAAACTATATCTATTTGTTTCATCTATCATTGTCTTTTCCATTGGTAAATCCATCCACAAATCTGTCATCCAAACACAGTCCGAGGGGTAGTCTTTTTCTGGATTAATAAGTTAATTGTTAAATTCTCAGGAGGAAGACAAGGCAAGATTGGTCCAGGAAACAGGCTTGCAATTGAAGCAGATAAATAACTGGTTCATTAATCAGAGGAAGAGAAACTGGCACAGCAATCCTTCCACTTCCACGGTCTCGAAGAGCAAGCGCAAAAGGTATTCCCATTGCAGCACATGTTGTAGTTTCATTACTTTATATTCCTTGAGGATTTCAGCCAATCTTATTTCGATAACGAAATAATGAAGGTGACGAGCAGTGATTGTTTCGCGCGAGTGAAGAAAAAATCCTGAAGGACAATCACCAGTGGTCTCTCTTCATGCTTCCACTACAAGGGAAATCCGGCATTGGGTACGTATATATACTTATTATACATAAATAGGACGGTGAAATGTATCACATGAAGGGCTATCTTCGTTGATGAGGTGATGATATAGAATAGGACACATGCCTCTCTCCAGGTATACTGTAAGTTATGCAATATCATTGGGAAATCCATTTTAGATTACCGTACGAAAACTGAGTTCGGAAGCGCCATACGCTGGTGGTCCATATTTTTTCTCACATTTTGAAATGTATGTGAATAGCAATAGTGATGGGTTGCAGTTGTACAGTGTAATAATATGTTTTGTGGTTCCTTACATAGGAGTGTCGTGATTATAAATTTTCGATATACTAGTTAATTAAGTGTTCAACCTTCTTCATGGGATCAGTATTTGTATAGTTACAACCTACAATCTTCTTTTCATGCCTTTTGACCTATTCCGATACTTGTTTGTGGAGTAATATTGCTGTTTCATATGCAAATGTGGTTTCGTTCTCTTATTTCAGTCTGGTATGAGTGGAAACGATTGTGGCAGGATAGAGAGGGCATCTGGAGTGGCGTAGCCAGAAAATCACACCAGTGAGGGCACAATTAATCCATAAATGCCAGTGCTTTGTAGTGTAAAAAAAATTACTCTTTTTTAAGAATCTAACATGCCTTGATTGTTATTTGGAAGAAGCCTCTCTTGACTAGTATATTTGATCGACAAATGGCCTATTAGGGTGTACCCTTTGAATTCCAAGGGGAGGTCTGTAGCCTCATAGCCTATTTGGGTGTACCCTTTGAAATTCCAAGGGGAGGTTTGCGATTCGAGTTAGTTGAGAGATTTCGAACTCTCTTTAGTTGTTAACATGCTAACTTTTTCACTAACCCTTGCTGATTTATATCCTAATGAAAAAAAAAAAAACAAAAGACTTAAATTTGATGGTAATATAGTAATTATGAATCCGTAAATACGTAATAGTTTTGAGACAAAAATTCAGTGAATTGAAGTTATTTGCAAGTAATTAGTTATTCGATGGTTTCAAGGTATCGCTATGTGGTGCCATAAAATCCTTCTCTGTCACTTTTTTTTCTTCGGCCTTCATCATCACATAGTTAGGTAAGACCCATAGATTTAGTCTCGAGTGCTACATACATACGTACAAGAGAATGATGTTATAACACCACGTAGTGGCACTCCAAGACAAAAATAATCCAATAATCCACAAAAAAAATTGGATTATTTTTATCTTTAGTGAACTTTTTAAAAATTTTGACGAAACGAACCAATAATCTGCAAAAAATTTGACGCACATATAACAAATGCGATATTTTTTTTTTTGAATGAGGACAAAAAATAATCTAAATGGATTATTTTTTTGCCAAAGCACTTAAGTCCTTGTTCAAATTCTTGAATTATAAAACAGGATTGAATTTCAATCAATGAAAGATATGTACACGTTGAGCTTCCCAAATTACTGTAAACACCTTGTTTTCAATTGCTAAGTGTTACAACCACCCCACTGTCACTGCCCTTTTAACTCTAGAGCTCCAAACCTCGGCAAGAAATCACCACCCGATCAATCAGATTCTGTGTTTTCTCCATTGTCAAAGTTCAGAGCATAGCTCTGCGGATCATAATGAAACTGTAGCCTTCTCTTCTTGTTGATTCCGTACGTTCCAAGTCTTCTGATCAACCAGTTTTTCAATTTCCGCGAGGCCAAAACCTTTGAGATCTCTTTCACCTTCTTGGCTTTCTTCTCGGCCCAACTGTCTTCGACGATCTCCTCTTGTTTCTGCAGCAGAATCCAACCGTCTTTGACGGTCTTCGACTTTTTTCGCGCCCGAATGAAGGAGATTGGACATACACATCCACAGCCTTGTCCAGTTATATTATTCTCTTCACAATCTTCCATGCTTCTTCAAGGGAAAAGTTTTCGTTCGTCGTCTCCTAATGGAAACATTTTTGGTTTGTAGAGGTTGAGAGGACTTGTGGAACCTAACATGGGATTTGAGTATTGGCGATGAACTTAGAAAAAAATGAAAGCAAAAAGTACAAGAATACCAGATTTCACTCAATGTAATGCTACGTTTACGGTGACAAAATTACGTTAAAGTTGCCCTAATCACCACAATATATGGTATGGTTTTGTAAAAAATATTTAATCAATTTTCACAGAAAGCAAAGAGAAGTTAGAGCATCCACTATGGATACGTTTAACTTTTTACGTGTTAAAAGTGTTGATATAGTGAGGTATAAATTAGGTACTCTTTCTGTCCCATTTTAATTGCTTCGTACGAATACCCATGCCATTTTCAAGCGTTTATATTTCTTATTTGTAGTGTTTTTAAAGTTTTTGAAAATTTTATTTTATATAATTAATTGAGATCTCTCAAATAAGATCCATATTGCATATAAAATACATTATAGATTGAAAACTATAAGAGTTTTAAAAAGGCACGCATAACCGAATAATAACTAAAAAATTAACATTTAACACTAATTTGCTCCTAATTTACTATTTAACCTATGCATAGTGAATGCTGTCACAGAGTTGTGTTGGGGTTATTCTCAATCAGAACACAAAATAGGACTCCTCTATCAGTTGGGGTAGGAAGAGGAAAACACCGGCCGGTACAGCCGGGCATCATTAATTACGTCCAAGTACAAGCCGCAGGTATAGCCCTGTAGCTTCTCTCTCTCTCTCTCCACCTCACATGGACATAGTTTCTCTCTCCTCAATTCTCAAAATCGTATGAAAGTGCCTAAATATTAGGGTACCCTATGAAAGTGCCTAAACCACTAAAACTCTATAATAGGAAAAGTGCACTCTAAAACCTAAAACCTAAACCGTAGGGTACCCTATAAAAGTGTATAAACCTAAATCCTAGGGTACCTTATGAAAGTGCCTAAAATCTTAGGGTACCCTATGAAAATGCCTAAACCACTAAAACTCTATAATAGGAAAATGCACCCTAAACCTAAACCTTAGGGTACCATATGACTAGGGTACCCTATGAAAGTGTCTAAACCTAAAATCCTAGGATACCTTATGAAAGTGCCTAAAATCCTAAGATACCTTATGAAAGTGCCTAAACCACTAAAATTCTAAAATAGGAGAGTGCATCATAAACCTAAACCCCCAAAAAAGTGATTTACCTTAATGGTAATTAAAAAAAGTGACTTACTGGTAATTAGATACCTCTTTTCTAGACCTAGAGGTAAAAATCTCTATTATGATATCCAGTAATGAGATAGTGATTAATGATTATCAATGGGTAGCTGTAATTTGTGTTCAGATAGAGGTTTGACACAGTACGTTATGTACGGTCTAATTATTCAGTATTTTTGGAGTAGGGTTATGTGGTGCTCCGAAACACTCTAACACCACACATGCGTATTCGGACCACGGCTAAGTAAATGAACTCCACTCATGCATGTGGTGCTTGAACGATCTGAAGTATTAAGTGGCTGTGCTCTGGAACTACTACATAATAGTAACTCGTGTATATGTATGCACTAGCGGCAAACCCGTGCACGGGAATCGAAACACAAAAATGAATAAAGCTTAATATATAGTTTTAATCGTAAAAAGATGGTTATTTTCTTGCATTTCTAATATCGATGTGTTATTATAAAATAGATTTCTTACTTATTTAATGCTATTTCAATAGTATATTCTTGTCTAGTCGTTCCGTCCCCTTCTCAAGTTCATTTTGATGGTTGAAATTGTTGATATTTAGACCTCGTTGCGAACATTATGCACACAAAAAAATTATCATGCTAATCAGATATCAATTGATGTGCTCTTAAAACATATTTATCTCTAAGAAATTATTTTTTATCCAGTGTAACATTATTTTCTAAACCCGTTTTCTCGAGATAAATGTGTTTCAAAAGTATATGAAATCATTTTCTATTAACATGAATTTTGACATTCCTAATGCTAATGTTATTGACTATCGATTTATTCAAGATTAACAGTACTGATAATCAAAACGGATCCGGAAAAAGCCCAAAAATGACCAGAACACAATTATGCAGACCTTTAATTAAGGAACTAGTAGATGATTTTTTTTTTTTTTTTATCACTTCTAGTAAGAATAGTTTAAAAGAGATAAACATTAGAAACTGAACCCTCAGTAGGGATATACATTTGGAACTTGAAGTTCGAGTTCGTATTTTATTTTTATTTTTTGGTGGAGATCTTGAAGTTAACTATTGAAGGAAATTTGTTCCCATTATTAAATTTATGAAAGCAACTTAAATTCTATAATCAACTTATCAAGTAATGTCATTAGCACTCCCATAGGAATTTTAACTAACACATCTTTTGCCAAAAATTATTCTTTAACTTAGTTCTGAAAAAGCTAGATTGACTAAAAAATTGTGAAAAAAGAGAATTAGAAATTTGTGTAGAAAGTCACAAAGATTTGGAGTTGTTTTGATGGACCAACTTCTTGTCGCGTAAAATGCATGATCTAATATGATGTGCTTCCTTGGCCACCATTTTCGTTTGACCAAGATCCATATTCACATTGCATCCTGCTGCGGTAGACAAAAAAATCTACACAAAAAAGGACACTCACAAAACATAAATTGTGGTGAAAAATACACGGGGGATTAGTGAAATATCAAAAGAAAATAGAAGTTTTTTTTAGCAGCAAAAAACATATCCATATAGTATATGATTAACTCAAAGTAAACACCGTTTACCCAGGGCATGAGTCGCCTTAACAGCCTGCCTTGGTTCTTTAGATGCAAAATAAAAGAGAAATTCTTAGCAACATACAAAATATCAGACAAAACGGATTGAACAATGACATCCACATTATCCAAAAGTGTCCCGCCCTCAATTTTATAAATCATTGTAACGCCCTCAATTTTATAAACATGCAATATATAGGATAAATCCACGTGGATAGTCAGAAGTCCACGGTCACAATTTGATAAATCTTCCAAATCAAATAGTTACATCGTAAATCAACCGGGTACCCATACCCATGAAGTAAGTACTTTAGTTTAACTGTTATTACAAATCCGAGTCAAAAGAAGTGAGTCAAATAGAGTTACACGATCATCTCTTAAAATATATATATATAAGTCCAAAAGATGATGTCATAACTCTCCATGCTAGCTTTCAAAATATATATGCATGCATATGTGTCACGCACTCCAGTCATGCCCGTGCTGTGTACATGAAATGATTAGGGTGAGCTCACTAGCCCAGTAGGAAAAAGTCTACCAAGACTAAATATAATGAAGTACAATTGTGTATGATGAAAATGTTTTAGTTATACAGTAATGCCCAAAGTTTTAAGTGAGGTAGACAAATCAAATCAAAACTCATGAGATTACAACCTTAAGGAGATTCTTCTCAAAAGTATCCAACACGAGCCCAACGCATACCCAACCTTTCGTTCGTGTCTAATTCGTCATATCCTTGTGTCACACGTTCATTTAACCAATTCCTTTAAGAAAATTTCCTCGCGACACGTCCATAGGACGACCCAAATATCAATATTCCTCGCGACGTGTCCATAGAACGGCCCGAGTATCAATTCCGGGCTACCATATAGGCCCCGTATCATCTTCCCCTTGGCCAAGGCGTAATTCCTCGCGACACGTCTATAGGACGGACCGAGTATCATTCCGGGCTATCTTTTGACCCCGTATCAATCATTTCATGTTCTCACTTTCAATATCTTTAACCATGTGTTCGTGTCATCGTGTCACCCATGCCCCGCGATGCTAGTTCAATCCACAATTCTCATCAAATTCGATCAAATAGACACACATAACGTAAAACATAAGGCTAATCAATCATAGAAACTTAAATCATATAAGCGAATATGTCCGGAACAAGTATCGGAACAAGAAACGAGGTTCGGAGTATGGTTATACCAAGCCAATGCCCGAAGAAATCAAAAGGAATCACAAAACCTTGATTCTGGCCAAAATGGCTAGTTGTATCGATACAAAGTGAGGGTGTATCGATACACCTTGTTGTATCGATACACAGCAAGGGTGTATCGATACACCTGAACCAAATTCTGGGCAACCCATCGTGTATTGATACAAAGTTCTTTTGTATCGATACAAAGTCATTACGAGCAGATTTTTGACAGCTTTTCTTGGTGCTTTCGTGGGGGTTCAAAACAACACAACCCAAGTAATTTTTCAACACAATGGGCAACATTAGGACTATTTAACAACAAGTTCATGAGGAAATTCTTTCAAAAGCAAGATCAAACACAAACCCCAACCAAAATGACTAGAAATGGGTTTTCAAGCAAAATCAAAGGGATAGAACAAATTGTAGTTTAATCCACACACAAGCACTTGAGAATGCTTAGTAAAGATAGAAATTTCCATACCTCAAAGGGTTTTAAGCAAAACCCAACAAATCCAACAAACCCTAGCTTTTCCAACCTTGAACTCTACCAAAAAATCAACCCTTTTCCCGAGCTCCCTTGCGTGATTCAAGCTTCTAGACACCGAGTACACGAAGGTTTTAAGGTGATTTGATGAGGGTTTCTTGAGTTTGGGTTTGATTTTGGGAAAGATGAAGAGGGAGAGAGCCGAAAGGGTGAGAGAGAGAGAGAGAGAGAGAGAGAGAGAGAGAGAGCAGTCGACTGTTTTGAAAAGGGGGAGGAGAATGAAATTTTTCTCCTCCTCTAGACTTACATATGGTGCAAATTGCACTCACACCCCTAATTTACTAATGTGCCACCTACAAGCCAAAAATTAACACGTATTGCACATTAAACCCGCATTTCAACTCATTTATCAAATCCATGAAAAACCTACGACTTTATTTTTGAATTGCCTTTATCAAAATATTCCAGATCTTTACATTCTACCCTCCTTACAAAAATTTTGTCCTCAAAATTTCGTAAGCCAAAGCTAGTCAAGCAACAACACCTTATGCATGAAATGCAACATAGAATCAATTTCACAAACTAGAATGCATGAAACTTGGATCAAAACTCGCATTGATTACGCCGAGAATAACTCCGGATATGTTTCTTTCATCTCATCCTCTCTTTCCCATGTGGATTCCTCGTTCCCATAGTCATTCGCCATAATTTGTATTAACCGTATCGTTTTACCCTTCAATACTTTCTCACGTGAGTCTAGGACACGTATCGGTTCCTAACACTAAGGACCCCTACTTAACCAAACACTTAAATAATTGGTTCTAACCAAAAACTTAACCCCTATTTTCGAATTGCCTTTATCAAAATATTCCGGGTCTTTACAAAAAGAAAATAGAAGCTATACATGAACAGAAAAGAGAGATCCCATGTTGCATACCTTCAAAAATTTAAACACACCATCAATTAAAGCCGAGGAATAAATTAATTAAGCCAAACTTTTTTATCTTGGTTGATGACAAAACCGGTAATCATTCTTCAATTCTTTTTGCCGAGCATTAAAAATAGCGAAGAGGTGATTTGATAAATAAATTTAGTTTAAGATCTTAAAGGAAATATGCCAATAAGATTAGGAAGCTATTATTTGCAGTTAATGAACCTATGCTAACAAAATTTTAGAAGGAAAGTGCCTCTTATTTGATCTGACATCCACCGGGTCTTCTCCCATGCCATGAGCAGCCACTGGTCACTCAACTTCTGTGCTACCTGCAAAAAGTGCTTTCCATCGGTCCATAGTAGTGCTTTGTTCATTGTAATTAGCGGCAACCTAAACGGTAGTTGATAATTGTTACTTTACAGAACTAAAAACAAATTAAATACTACTTTGAAAAATCTATCACTAATATCTTAATGCAAAGAAAAATCCCACCTCCGGCAAGGCATATAAATAAGGGTAGCAATTTCTATGGTACGGTGGAAACATAGCGCATAAGTTCACAGAGAGGTGTAGCAATCAAATATAAGTAAAAATCAATGAAAGTTTTAACACACAATACCTATTATCCCCACTTGTAAGAGATGCACTTGCAAGAACACAATTCCAATAAAATTATGAGGGATTAATAAGCAATTACATTCCCTTTTTTAAGCCCCTTCGCCAAACAAAATTAGAAGTGCTCTGTAGTGAACAAAAAGGTATAATTACCTTCTCTCATTTCATCATTGAATCAATCTAATTACGTTAATTAATAACTATCAAAACTGAGAAAGTTCTATAACATGTAACATGTGCTTTATCTTGTATTTAAGTCTATGCTGCGTTTGGAACTAATGGAAACCTCTGCATGCAATAATTGCTTTTGATGGTGCCAAAGAGTCCCTTATAAAGGCACATCCGATCTGTTTTAGAAGAGATGACAAAACTCAGTACCCCAAGATTCTGTGTTATCAAACATTATACAACATCCAATTTACATTACCTTCTATCCAATTCTGTGATGTTGTCGACTTGGTGTGGACGGCGCCACGCGACTCTCAGAAAATGTATTTTGAAAATGAAAATGAAAAATAAGTCGCCACCCGGGATTTATTTAGAAAATGATTTTTGGTACCTGAGAAACCGTTGAAAAATAATTGACTTTCATGCCGATTTGGAAAAAGTTTTGATCGGCGAAAAGATTCTTTGGATTCGGAAGCCAAGTTATGAACGGGGAAGGTATTGTTTAAAAGCACCCCGCTCGCCCGAGAAATTTCCAGCCTCTACTAATTCTTTGTGGGATTTTTGGGAAAACATTTTATCGTAAAAACTTTGACAATTAAACAAGTAAATAGCAAGAGTAACAATAATCAATAACATTACAAGATCGTAACGGGAATAAATTAAATGGAGGGACTCAATAGTAATAAAAGGAATTTAAAGGAAAAAGTGTAAAAAGGATCAGAAATGGGAGAAACAGAGCACAACCAGAGTGAAAACAGAGGAATATTTTTGGTCACCTTAATTAGCCGCATGGCTAGTTCATGTTGGCCGCCCGGCTAATATGTCTCTGGTTTTTAATTTTTTTTTTCGTTTCTGGCAAAATCAAAAGAGGGCTTTGAAAACTGATTTTCCTTTGTAAAATTTGTTCCTTTGAGTTGCTAACATGTTTGAAAAGTAGTATTGAGGAAAATATACCCCGGGTAGGAACCGGGCGATAACGGAAAATACCGCCCGATATGGACCCCCGGGACAATTTTCTTTTGGAAAATAACTACCCGAACCTGGGAATGATTACGGGAATCATTTCATTCCGAATCCAAGTAACTCCCCTCAGAGTGCCGTGGCGAAAAACCCGGCTAAGAAAACTAAGTTATACGTTTCAGAACGAATCGATCGGGCTACGAAAACTTTCGGTTTTGGGTGAAACGATTTTTGTGGCTGTGAGAGCTACTGGAGATTTTAGAGTTGGATTGGAGAGAAACAAAAAAGAACTTAGTGGTGGTTTGTGATGGTGATGGTAACCGTCGGGTGAAATGATAGTTTGCCGGTGGTATTCCAAATGATCGGTGGTGATTCACGGTGTCGGAAATGGAGGAGATGGGGGAGTATTTATAGACGCCGAAGGTGGGTAACCGAATCACACAAACGATCCTTGTTATGATGAGATTTGATTGAAACCGAATATATTCATTTTGTAGACGATCTTCTGAAACCCAGATTTTCCGATTCAAGTTGGCTGCCCGGCCGACATGGCTTAGCCGCCCGGCCAACCAAGTTAGCCACACGGCTAACATAAAAAATTTCAGAAAATTTTGGCCGCACGGCTAATTGGTGTTGATCTAATTGGTGTTGATCGCATGGCTAAGTTTTAGGAAATTATTATTATTTTTATTTTGTTATTTTTATTATTGAGTTTCGATCGATCGTTCCGAGGTAACCTTGCGCGTTCTTTTCATCATAGGGGGTGCACGTGAATTAAAATTGGGGTGTCTACACTTGGGTTTGATTGTACTGAAGAAGCTCTGAAAACAAGAGCGAAAAGTGTACTCAAACAAACATGAACAAAGCTCCAATTTCTTTTTCCCTGCTAGGTATTGACTTAATTGGGTATAGGCAGACCTCAAAAAATTGAGAAACCAAACACTGATACACGAAAGAGCACAAATAATGTTCAAAATTGTAATGTGTTTAGAACACGTTTTTGTACCAATAAATTGATGCCATAGATTGTGTGAAGTACTAAACAACAGAAGAAGTGGTTTCCACATGCACGGTAACATCTGACCAAGGCAACATATTAACAAAACTTTACATCCAGTCATAAAGCCATTCCAGAGACTAATCAAACTGGGTAAACAAAAACACAACCTTATGAATGAACTCCAAGAAACCTTAAAAATCAATGTATCCAGTTCAAGTTGTATATTTTCACATGGTGATTGTGTAGAGAAGTGCTATTGCAAATACACACAAGGAGCAGAAACCGAAAGTGAGCCTACTGAAACATCTAAGTTGTGATAGAGACAATACTCAAATTATTTAGAAATAATTCAGATATCGCGATCACCAGCCCCTAAGAGAGATTTTTAAACTCAAGCAAGGATATCTTTGTGTCAAGCGACATAGCATGACAGGAAAAATATGTACAGAAGAAATGGTTCTAGAGCATGTAGCAACTACTGCATTTTAAGAACAACAAACACATGCGCCATGCGGTTATCTCATAGAAGCTAATGATGCCGTTTCATTCAATACTTAATGTAGTATTCGCAAATAATGTATTGGACTAATTAACTAATTAGGTTGCTCACCCCGATATGAAGTACAGAAGTCTTACTCATCCATTCTCTTGTGCAAGCTTTTCATCTACTCTTTGTAGTGCTTTACCAGTGTTCGCAATTTGATTTATCTTGACTTATAACAATTCACAGAATTTGGAAAAAGCAGAATTATTCAGCATGCCATCTTCCACAACTTGGATAGTCCAAGTTTGATTCGCAACTGAACACGAGAGCCGCTAGGTGAAACTCTTCAATGAAAATCATGTAGGAAATCGTGGAAGACCTATGAGAGCAAAAATATAAGTTAATCTGTCTACGATGTTATCATGGGTTGTGCTATTATATGCTGCAAAAAAAGAGAAGCAATACACACCAGGCGAAGTGAATTCTCTGTTGTAAATTCGCATACAAACCGGAGCAGTGAGGTTTCATGCTCCATGATTGTTGGTAGACATGCTGTGTGCGAAAGATATAACGACAAGGACAATAAACAAACATTTAATAAAATGCTGCAAACGATAGACAATTAAAAGAATCTAAAGTTTCTTTTAAAGAAAACGTGGTAGAGGGTGCAATTGTTAAAAAGGCTGTTCAGGATCGGACCAATCATAGCACATCTGTTGGCCATGTTCATTAAAGAGAATAGTGTTGAATACCCAACGGCGCTCACAAGCAAAGACAACTCGACAGCTAATTCTTAACCCATGCACAGAGTAGAAATCGGTCCATTTGTCATTGAGCATGACACGGCCATCCAACAAAATTGGCCAAACCATGCCTCAGGATAATCCAGGTCTCCACACCTTCAGCTGGGAAGAATGGCTAAAGGCCCGCTGGTAGCATCCACATCAGAAAACAAAACTTAAAGACCCAAAATGACTATCAGAGGAAAGAGAATAAGTATATGAAATGGGTTTAGATAACAACCTCAGGTGAATAAAGAGAGGATAGACGCATTACAAACCAGCAACGCGATATGCCTAAAAGAACAAAGCACCACACAGCAACAAAAAAGTAGGAAAACTTCTAATCAGATAATAGAAAATAGGAAGGCTAAAATGTAACAACCAATTAGGAAAAACAAATGATCAGATAATAGAAAATAGGAAGGCTAAAATGTAACAACTAATGAGGAAAAACAAATGAGATGATTTGCATTGGTTTTGTTTATTAAGAAGAATAATTCCTGAACACTATAACTAATATAATACCTGTAATGTTATATCGTAGGAAGGAATAAAAGACAATTGATTCAATCCACCTAATGAAATCCTTATGCTAGTCATGGACAAAGTTGAAATCTCCCCTATAGACAAGATGTCTTGTTCCCCTGTGGACTGCTCTACCAATATTTTCCCTTTCCCTTGAGCAGTGAATACATAGTAGAAAGATCTATGCGGAGTTAGATGCTTTGGATGTTTCTCAGGATCCCAACATACAAACGGAACTTGGAAAACCATTATAATCTTCATTATGCTTTCATCTGTTTAGTTTGCTGAAAATTCATAGTACAAGTAATTAGAAAAAATGAATAAAATTTTAGTTGTTTTATATCTATTCTCTGTGAGGCTTTTTTAGTAGTAATAATTTTGAAACTGTAATTCTTGGTAATCCGTCTAAGTGTGTTTATGGAAATTAGGAAATCAAATTACCTATGATTTTTCCTATTCAAGCTCTATTATTTGCTAAGTCAGTAGATTTCTGCAGTGCTTTGATATAAAGGATATATATATATATATTAAACATATGAGAAAGGAGAATCTGATGGTAATTTTTCCTTTCTTTATACTTTTACCAGTTTGGTTTGCTAGGAAATTATGTGGACCCTGTGCATGGCGCGAAACCCAACGGCTGAACAAACAAGAGTTGATTTGTCGCTAACTGTTAAAAAGGGGACCCAAAGGGCGAAATCAGCAAACTCTAGGGACCCAAATTGGTAATTCAACCACATCCACCAAAAAAGACATAAAGGGCATGAAATAGCATGTAAACCACAACAAAACCAAAAGGCTTAATCCCAAATTGGAGGTTAAAATTGGTAGAAAATGGCAAATGACCAAACAACGGATTGCAAAAGCCTCTCTTTTATTAGCTCCCTTGGATTGGAGGTTAAAATTGGTAGAAAATGGCAAATGACCAAACAACGGATTGCAAAAGCCTCTCTTTTATTATTAGCTCCCTTGGAGTGGATAATTGAGGCACCCTATTTATTGTAATCAAGAAAGTTTGTTTTCCGAATCAACCAGCAATAATAAGATAATAATAAACTTGGGCATTTAGAGCTATATAAACACTAAAATTTCAAACTCACGCTCCGTTGTTTCGAAAAAAAGAGACTTTTTTTTTGAAAATTCTTACTCTCTGTTGTTATGGAATAATAAACGTAGGCATTTAGAGCTATATAACCACTAAAATTTCGAACATATGCTCCGTTATTTTGAAAAAAAAAAAAAAAAAAACTTTTTTTTGAAAATTCTTCTAAAAGAAAACATCTTTCTACAAATGATTATTTTTTCGGTGTTTGGTTATGAAACAAGATATTTTCTGGGAAAATAATTTTTATTATTTGATTGTAATCATGCATGGATGGCTATAAAAGTGAAATTAAATACCCTACATATTTTACCCAATTGCTGGTTTTGGTTCTTTAAACAAGTGGCAACAACTGTGTTCCGAATTTTTTGAAAGTTTTACAATCATAGTAATAATCGGAAACATTTTTTTAAAAAATCATTCTATCGGAAACACGTTTGATCAGAAACAATTATCAAACGTGTTTCCTGAATCTATTTACATCAATTTTTAAGAGACAAGTAAAAACAAAAAAGCCAAAAATCATTAACGTTAAACAAATTCCCACCCTTATTACTACTAATTTTTAGCTGTACTAGTTATTACACTACCAAAATAAAAAACTATCTCACAGTCAACCCCTGCAAGCACTCGCACATTGCTGAAACAGAATCTCAGAATCCGCATTTTCTTCAACCACTCCCCACCACCTGCCAAAATGTACTGTGACTTTCTCAAGCCGCCATCTCCTTCCCCTCTCTCTGCACCCATGACTAGAGAGGGAACCTAGAGAGAGAGAGAGAGAGAGAGAGAGAGAGAGAACCAAGAACAGAAATGGGTTGTGGGAATATCTTCTTCAGCTTGATCATAACCTTATCAGCAGCCCTAATCACCTACAACGTAATCATCTCAGCAAACGCCCCTCTCAAATCCGAATTCCCTGGTCCATCAGATACAAAAACCGATGATGGGTTCATATCAGTTGACCCCATCATCAAAATGCCATTAGACAGATCAAAACAATTAGCCAAGAAGAGGCTGTTCCATACGGCTGTAACCTCTTCTGATTCAGTTTACAATACGTGGCAGTGTAGGGTTATGTATTACTGGTTCAAGAAGTTTAGGGATGAACCCGGTTCGGATATGGGTGGGTTCACTCGGATCTTGCACTCTGGTAGGTCGGACAGGTTCATGGATGAGATCCCTACTTTCGTTGCTCAGCCTCTGCCTGATGGAATGGATCAGGTATTTTTTGGTCCTTTCTTTGTTTGACCGATTTGTGATTAACATCATTTGTGGATTACATAGTGTGGTTTTATATATGATTTATCAGTTACTCGTTTCTTTACCGAATTCTGGATAGATGTTTGATTATCTAGTTCAATTCGATGCTCGATCAAACAAAGGGACTGCAGGGTTTTCTCCAGAATTTTCCAATACTAGGTTGTATTATCCTGCTGGCTGCTAGGTAGTATTACCCGTTAGTCATGTTTGATTACCGGATTATTTTTTGAAATGATTAGAAAAGATGGCATTAGTGACGGGGATAAAGGACATGTCGTTCCTGGGATAGTGGATGAGATTGTATGTAGTACGGAAATAGTTGCACTGTGTTTGATTTGGGTGGGACGACGGATGATAAGTCATTGAGAATCATTTATATTTGGTGAAAATTTGTTAACAAAACTGGAAAAGATGCTGCGAACTTCCTGTTGATGTTCCTAACTCCTAAGTAGGATTCTATTTGCATTTTTCATCAGTCTTGGGTTTTGGTATCCGAACGATAGATCAGCTGTTCATAGGGTTTCTTCACATTGTTCGATTTCAATTTGATTTGAGTGAGCTTTGTGAAGAAATTGTGTTCTATCCTAGCAAAAACACCTTCGAATTTTTAACTACACAACTCAACAGTTCCTTCCATAATTTTCAGTGTGGGTTTCCTTCAATTTTTCATTTTCATTTAATTCAGTGGAAAATGAGGATTGAAAAGTGCAAAATGTGCTCGAAAATGTCAATGGTGGTGCTAAAATAGGATTTAATTTACCTTTCTTACGAGTACTAGTGTGTTTGATATATGGAAGGATCAACTTTTTTTTTTCCCCCTATTTTTCCAAAACGAATAGAATGAAGAGCATTCAAAAAAAATTTTGATGAAAATTTTGCTGACCAGCTGGGTTATTGCATTCTCAGATTTCGTAGTTAGATTCCTCAGATGGTCTTCATGCAGTTAAGCTGAACCACATAATCCTTATATTCTTGTGTGTTTTTAGATTCCTCAGCTGGTCTTCACGCAATTAAGCTGAACCACATAATCCTTATATTCTTGTGTTTTTTTTTTGTGGTTGAGGTTTTTTTAGTTTTTTATTCCATCAGAGCCTTAAAAGTTAAGGCTAAGAAGTAGATGCATTCAAAATTTACAATAAACAGAAGGAAACATGTATACTTTGTTATTGGTAAAAAATGAATGTCTCAAGAAACCTTTATGCATTGTAATTTTAGTTTCAGAACCATTGTTCTCCATTTTAGACGTACAGAATTTGCTAGTCCTTATCTCAAGTCTTTCCTAGTCAATCTTATTTCAGCCCGAAAGAGAACAACTCAAATAGTGTTGGCTATGAAGTGCGAAGTTGGCTTTTAAAGTTCCCCTTTCACTCCCCTAATTAGTTACTTAGACTTCAAACTTCAAAGTATATATTTAGTGTTTTTCTATTCCTTTTTTCTGGTCTTTTTTCTCTCTCCCACATAATTAGTTTCTTGAGTTACTCACTAGGTGACTATAATTAATATATTCTGCTTTCATGTCAAGGAGTACATGAGCCTGGGATTTCTAGTGCAACAGAGATAGATATGTCAAGATTCATAATTTTCCAGAATGTTGGGTAGAAGTAATGGTCATAAGCTGGGGAATGCCTTGCTTCCATTTTGTTTGATTCCAACTGCATATTTCATGATGCTAATTGTTTACAGTTTATGACTTACCATTTTACTTTTCAATTACAGGGTTATATAGTTCTAAATAGACCTTGGGCATTCGTACAATGGCTTCAACAGGCAGACATCAAAGAAGAGTATGGGAGAACATAGCTCTCTTATTTTGGCACAACATCATTTCTTGATCTATTTTTGCACTTCAATGAGTAGGTCCAGTAAAACTGTTTCTTAATTTTATGCAGCTACATTTTGATGGCGGAGCCAGATCACCTTATAGTTAAGCCCATACCAAACCTATCCAGAGACGGCCTTGGAGCTGCATTCCCTTTCTTCTATATTGAACCAAAAAAGTACGAGTCTGTTCTCCGGAAGTTTTTTCCAGAGGACAAGGGACCAATTTCCAACATCGATCCAATTGGAAACTCACCTGTCATCGTTGGAAAGGTGCATACCGATTCTGAGGCTTCCTAGTTATTTGCTTACATTTTGATTATTTTTGAGTTTCTCATTTATTGTGATGATATTAGGAAGCTCTTAAAAAGATAGCTCCCACTTGGATGAATGTTTCCTTGGCAATGAAAAAGGACCCTGAAGCTGATAAAAGTTTTGGTTGGGTCCTTGAGATGTAAGGTTTCCCTTGTAAGTGTTATATTCTGATAACTTACTCCTATTGCACGTTTTTATCCATTCTTACATTTAGTCCTAAATATGCAGGTATGCGTACGGTGTTGCGTCTGCTTTACATGGAGTGGGTAACATCTTGTACAAGGACTTTATGATTCAGGTTTGGATACAGTGTTCCTGTGTTATTTGTTTGACTTTCTTTGTGTCTTGAGGTTTCTAGAAGTCAGCTGTTTGTATTTTAGTATTATACTTCCTTCTTTGGCACATCATTTCCAAGGGTCACAAACTAGCTTTAGGTTGAGGCTAATGATCATCAAATGTTGGACTATCATAAAGTAAGGTACAAACTTTAGAGTTAAGCAACTATATCTTCCTGTTTTGGCAAAGGAAGTATTGCTTTGGAAATAAGCGGGCTTAGTTGTCCTCACAGTGTGAAAAGACAATTAACCTAGCATTAATGCGCATAGGTGGTGTAGAACCACTAGTCTACTTAGAAACCTTCTGAAAATCCAGTCCAAAGATGTGCACACAATAAAGATGCGGGAGATTTAAATATATGTAGCTTTCTACAAATCATACTTCTTTTTATTAGGTGAAGATGATGTATTTTGGAAAATTTAGCAAGGACAAAGTTGCAATTTACTGTTCAGATACTTCATTGTATTTAGATGACTCATGATATATCCTACCCCTTGGCTTCTTTATTTCATGTGCTTTCTTAGCCTTTTTTTTTTTTTTTTTAATTTATTGATTTCTCGTTCCATCTTGTTTTCTTACAAGGTCGTTCTTTACTGTTCTATTCAACATTGTCTGGTGATGGTATATTCTCTACTTGACTTGAGTGTGCTGGGTAGGTAGACTTATTAGGTAAAATCATTTCTATTTTGTTGTCACTAACAATATTATCCCATGAAATTCATCGCCAATTCGTTCCCTTGGGGTTTCAAAAATGTCATATCCATCCTTTAAGTTTAAAGTTGGATGGCAGATTTCCCCTTCATTAGTCAAAGGGTCGGACATTGCTGATGTGAGCCGTTAAATATTTTGAAGCACCAATTTTTTACTCTCGTTAGTGCATCCTGTCTCAAACACATGCTTTTCCCTTTCTCTCCAATTCCTCCTACCAGCTCGTGTGAAGTTTCAACCTCCTCGACCACCATCCTCCTGTTAGAGCAGCAGATATCCAGAGCACGTCTCAAATAGGGATTTTGGTTGAAATTGCCTCCACTTATAGATGAGCACCACTGGCATCGATATTTACCACTATCATACAACTTAAACTCCCAATTAGTGTTGCACAAAGCTACTGCACGACTGTGTTGCATTCTTGCTAGATCTTGCCTCCAGTGATTTAAGTAAATACTGCATCACATGATTTTAGTACTCTTGATACGAACCTTCTTGCTGTCCAAAATGAAATTGAATTTATGGAGAGAGGTTCTACTTTGAGGGGGAAAGACTTTCGATTGGCTCTAAAGGAGGAGAACCAGACCTCTTTTCTTCACAAGTCACAACAGAAGACTTCGATAATGTTCAACTTCTCCTTTATTGATTTACATATGTTATTTTTATAGGAAGAGGATACTAACAAACAACCTTAAAAAGTAGGACCATAAACTTATTGCTCTACTGCCTACAAGACCCTACTAAGTAACAAAGCACAAGCTTAGGATAACTAATAAACTAAAAAGTGGGAAGCAAATTGGTTGAGTGATTATCACCAAGTAACAAAGTACTCAGTGATACATATGAATTTAAAAGGTGACAACATAACATCATTACACTCAATTTCAATCTCATATACCTATATTTTCTTGTTTGGAAGAGCATCTAGGGAGGTTAGTACGTGTAGAGTTCCATTCCTTTAAATCTTTGGAGTGTGAACCAGATTTCGGTCTGTTCTCAATTTATACAACCTGGGTCTGAGTACACATTAATCTCTACATTCAACTTCTACATAGTTGGTATCCTTTGTTTTCATGAATCATGATAATTTTGTCAGCTGGTAGTTTGACATAATTTATTGTCGATAAATTTCTTTTCAGCCTAATCCTTAGCTGTGAATCGATGCCTGTTGAACCGGTTATTTTTCTAATAGACTTCAGTTTTTCCGCAATTATTGGTCAGTATGTTCTCAAAAAGGAAAAAAAAATACGTTTGTATATTTTCTGCTACAATCATCAGTAGCTCTTTTTCATGCAAAGTTGCAGCGGAATGGTAAATTCATAATTCCCATTAAGTTGTGAAAGAAGAACATAAATAAGAACATGAGCCATTGAGCCTTAAATGTCTTCCTGAGATGCAAGTATCTGACTTGTAGCTGTGGGTTTGAGACTCTTAAAAACTGGGTTTCTGCCATAGGTGGATTTTGAGTGGACCAGGGCTTCTGGCAGTGGAGGGGGGCTACGGTAATTATTTTCCATGTTGGGGTTGACTGTGTAAGGCTGCTGCCCTCAGGATGAGGCTTTCGCCAAGAAGGTAGAGGGCAAGGACAAGGACGAAGCCATGAATTTGACATTAAGGGGCCAAAAGTAGTCGTGCAAAGAAATTGGAAGTAACTTATCAAAACAATGATATTTTTATAAATCCAGTCTCATGAAAATACTCTAATAATTGCCATTGAAACTGTTTATATGGCATGAGAACAAGTGAAGTGAGACCATTTTGTTATACAAAGACTCATAAATAAATAGAGAGAAAAAATGAGAATGTTAAAACACTTAGGGGGCCATTTTACATATATTAGGACTTCTTTTATGAAAATTCTAGGGGTCCTCTAGTGGCTATTAAAAAGTTGAGGGTTGCCATAGCCACACCCTTGGCAGGGGCTCCCTTCATCTCTCGAAGAGAGTAAAGGAAAAGTGAGACTATATCACTGGCAAAATGGGTCACTTTCCTACGTATGAGATATCTCACTTTACTGTTTATCTGATAAATAGAAGACTAAGTGTTATATATGTGATTTGCTCTCAACTCTTGAACTCCATTAACCAACAGACCTTGATATAGGTAATATGATTTGCAGAACGTGAAGGGGAAATTTGTATTAGTCATAAACATTAGGCGAGATCACTGCATTCTGGCCCCAGAATGCTAACAAGGTGTAGGAACAAGAGTTGTCAGGTAAAAAAGAGAAATAAGTATAGAAACCAACTGCCTTTTAATTGTTTATGTTTACTAGTTACACGCAAAGCTTTTATTTTCTTAGTGTTTTTTCTTTATATTTTATATTTTCCAAAAATTGAAAATTGCTAAGGCTTCTTGCTTGAGATTTCTTGAGGTTGATTGTCTAGGCTTGCCATCGTTTTGTAGACCATGTTAACAGAGCTTATAAAAAAGTATTAAAGAGAAAAAAAAAAGCATCTCAATAGCTTTTGATTGACGTAGAGCTTTTGCTTCTGCGCGTTTTCTTTTCTCCCGTTTTATTCAAACTAGTGTTTTTGTCTGCCCTGCAGCCTCCTTGGGATACAGAAATTGGGAACAAATTCATCATTCATTACACATATGGATGTGACTATGATTTGAAGGTATTCTAACTCCAAGTCCTTGTAGCCTCGTAGGGATATGAATATGATTCAAACTTTTTGAAAATGTACACTGATGAATATAAAAATGCTTTTGACCAACAGCTAAGTCTGCTGTCAGCATAGCAATAACATGAAGAAGTATTCCTTGGGCGTTGGGAGAGAGAACTTAGTGGGTCGGAAAACATGTTTCTTAACAACACATTTGACTTAGCATCAACATCTTGTGCTTTGATATTCAGGGTAAATTGACCTATGGAAAGATTGGAGAATGGAGATTTGACAAAAGATCCTTTGATGCTGTCTGGCCTCCAAGAAACCTTCCGATGCCTCCACCCGGTGTTCCAGAAAGTGTGGTATGTTTTCACTACATTCTTCTTGTCGTAAAATACTTCTTTCGAATTTCCATGTGCTCTTCTTTTATCTTTATTTGGGTAGTTGTGAAGGTACCTCCTAAATGGGATCATATTTGACAAGGGATATTGCCTACAGACTTAAACTGAAACCATTTGTTGGCACTTGTTAAACCATGAAGCTTGAAAAAGAAATGAAGTTCTAGGGACTCAGCAAACCATTATTGGTATGGATGGTATACAAAAACTACTATTAGCCAGAAGCAATATCCTTTGAGCTAAGCCTTCCTATATCTAACGTGGATATACAATGCCTTCTTCAAATCCTCCCCACGATGCAAAGAGTTTACCCTTTTTTGTAGTACTTTAGTTACGCATAGAAGCATGTTTGTAACTAATCGGCTAATTTGATCTTGGAAAAGCAACAATGGACTAATGTTATTGTTTCTCCTTTTCTTTTTTTTGGTAAAGTAAAGATTTTATAGACAACAAAAACCAAACAAAATCAAAGGGGCATACCCCAGTGAAAATTTACAAGCAAAAACCCAGAAAGCTTGAGGACTAGACAACACATGAGAAGCCTAAAAAGCAAAAACCGGAACCTCCTATACAATCATTCCGAGCAATCTAGGGTAAAAAAATACACTCTGAAATCTGCCACAAAGAACACAAAGCCAGATGCACGGCGGATTTTGGGACCCCTCTCCAAGAGCTCAAACAAGCTCTAATGTCAGTCAACACTTTAGCCTCCAACAATTGCACATCCAAACTACAGTGCTGAAAAACTCTCCTATTCCTTTCTCCCCAAACATGATAGATTGCTGCTGCCAAGGCAATTTTGGAAACCAAACATGGAAACTTAGATCCAAGAACATGTTGAACCATCCACTGCACAACCAAAGAAAGGGTAACAACAGGGCAACCAACTTGAAGTCTACCTTGCAAAGCTTGCCATAATTGATTAGAATAGGGACATTGAAAGAACAAGTGATCATGGGATTCCATAGCAGCTGTACAGAGGACACACTGAGCATCCGTCACAACCCCCCACTGCTGTAATCTATCCTTTGTAGCTAGCCGTCCCAATACAGCAAGCCACTGTATGAAAGACCACCTAGGCACAGCATGCTTGAACCACACGACTTGGCACCAAGGGACAAGAGGCTTAGAGACTCTAAAGGCCTGCCATGCAGATCTTATGGAGAACTGCCCATTAGATTCCAGACTCCACCTCACTACGTCCTCCCTATCTGAATTAGGACAGAGAGCAGCTGGGGTATTCCTCACAATTTCCTGGGTAACAACATTCCTCCTCCTTTTCTTTTGGTAAGTAACTCAATGTTTCTCTGAAATCAATTAGAGGCGCATGCACAGGGTTTGTTACTAAGACCAGTTTAGAGTTCTGTGGGGTTTAGACGATTCTGAATATCTGCCTGTGTGTAAATGTAGCCCGATAATTTTACTCTCGGTAGTTGTTTTACCCTTGGAATGCTGTCTTGCATGTAGTGCAGCTTAAGGTTCTATATTCCTTTGGTAAGATACTACACAACTGACTATGCATGTTTTTCCAGCTCTTTACCTCAACACAAGCTGTAACTTATGTGATTATTGCAAATACACAAAATTTACAGATTTATTATGTTCCGGTGGGTTGAGTCATTTGACTTGCATTTTAGTGTTTTGCTTTCCGTGTTTGCACCATGCACACACACTCCCATATTACGAATATCCGATAGAATTCTGGACATCAACACAGCTGTTGGCTCTCGTTTACTCATGTTGCTATTACATCATTGTTATGGAAGCAAAATCATGATGCCCCTCCATGCTTGAGTCTTATTTGAATGAACTGTGGACAATTTTCTATGTTCAGGTAACTCTGGTGAAAATGGTGAATGAAGCCACTGCAAATATCCCTAACTGGGGATCTTGAAAATCGGACACTGGTTATGTGCTTGTATGCACACTATACTTTGTTTAAAGGATGTGAAATTATACTTCAACTGGCGCTGTACTGAGAATTATTGGCTATTTGTGCTTCTGGATTGGCAGACACGTGGGGATGTCTTGAATTCGCTGTAAAATTGGCCGCCTCTCCATTTCTGATGTCTAGCTTAGATCCTGAACATATAGAGAAAGTGGTGCTTTACCGCAATAGAGTACGTATAGGAGTGTACGATTCTGTGAGCATATTGGTGCACACTAACAAATGCCATGGACATTGTCGATCTGGGATTTCATATTTCAAAGAACATTATAGTCTGCTATGTTCATTGTTATCTCTTTCTTCGCATTATTGGGTTTCCTTTCTCATGACCATCTGTAAACCACGAACCACAATGCCAAAAATTGTTGTAGCACACCCTGGTTTAGTATTAAGTAGTTTTACTCTTCAAAATCTCTGAAACCACACGCAAACACACACACCCATTAGACGGGGTGTGTGTGGGTCTCTGATTACGTGGGTCTCCTACCCACAATGTGTGTCTTTATGTGTGAATGGCGGTAGCGATATTGTTTATTCTTGACCGAAGTTCTAATTTATGCATAAGATGGTTGATTGGACTTGGAAATCACAGCCGTGCTCAGAAAATGGCATTAACCTATTTCGTTTGTAGTAATTTTTTGGGAGAAAAAAAAAATAGGGGCAAGGGAAATAGCCTAGAACCCCAGAACATCAAGAAACCAAAAATTCACATTATGTGGTTTTGTAAAATGATCTGACTGACTCATGAAAGCAAAGAAATAGAAGAGCAGATGCTGTTCGGAGCAATAATGCTCCATTTTGATTTTGCTAGTTAGCTTGAAGGCCGGAATTGGTCTGTTGAATATCTTGTATTCTGCAAGCCCATATACATAATACCTGGATTTATGTCCAGGTCGAGAATCCACTAAAACTATGGTCTATTTATTTAGTGCTCCCGGAGCACGGCCACATGGTCCTCCGGGACATTCCACAAAATATTCTTGTAGGGTCCACGATTAAGTATATGAACCCATTTTAAATATGTAGTGTTGAAATGACCCCTAACATCACGTGCCTGTGCTCCTGAATAAGTACTCAAAAACAAAATACCACCCACATCTAGAAACACACAATCTATGGTGACTACAAACATTCTAAGAATATTGACATTGTATTCGAACCATAACAAGCCGCATAAAATAAGATTCAAATTATGTCCAATCATTCTTGTAAACTAGACGACACAGATTGACTTTAAGACTCAAAACTAAAAAAAAAAAGTGAACTGTCCTAGATAGATTGTCCTGATCGAATACTCTTTTCTATCATGAGGGTGCCCCTTCATCTGAACCACGACCACGCCCTCTGCTGCTGCTACCGATCACCACCATCATCTCCACCACCGGCCCCACCACCATCTCCAGAACCATCGATCTTCACGAGCGCAAACTGTAATTTTCCCTCCACTCGGAATGCATACAGCTGGACTACCATCTTCGCGAGTAGACCATTATCCACAGCCACCTTTTTATGCCAGTTTTTATTCACCAAATTATAAATTTTGCTAGTATTCCCTTTTTTCTTTGTCATCTCCCACTTCCTTAGACTCAATGTAGCCAGCCTTTCACAAGAAGGCTCAATTAGCTCCACCTCTATGTCTTTTATTTTCTTGTCCTCTCGCAAGTCCAACAATTCCTTCTCCTCTCTTGTCAAAAACTCATTTTCGATTTTCCTAATCGGAATAGACATGCGATACTTTTTATCATCAAGATCTGTTTTGGTGAGCCGCTTTTGGATCAGCAAATTCACCTCACGACCGTTGAGCCCTTCGATTTTGTCTCTGAAGTTTTGGGGCAAGTCTGGGGGTGGGCATGGACCAGAATCCATCTTCTTCTTCTTCTTCTTCTTCTTCCTCCTCCTCTCCATCTTGTTCTTTGGCTTGGTGTTTTCACCATTACTACAACCAATATCAGATCGAATACGTTTTTTCGGACGAGCCTTTTCGGTTTTCTTGACTTGCACGTCAATACTAATACCAACGCATTCTTGTCTATTAAACTTACCTTGTTTTTTCTCATGTTGATTTGATAATGGGTGAACAATGCTAGAAAGAGGCTGAGCAATCAAGCTCGTTAGTGACCTTTTTCTCTTTGGAATTGGAAAATTCATGAATCCAGTTGGTTTTGGAAGAGAGGCCTGATGATCAATAATGGATTTGTCTCTCTCTTCTCTTTCTTTATCATTATCAGCAACAACAACTTCTTCACGGTTCTCGAACTGCTGCAGTTTTTGTATCACGGCTGTCTTCGGCGTTTCTTTGGATTTGGCACGGGCCAAAAATCCCACCACCACCAAATTATCAAACTCTGAGGTTAATATGACCTCCGGCTTGGCCTCGACGCCCACGCCCTCAAAATCATCGTCAGTCAGTGGAATATTATCCATCTTCTTCTTCTTCTTCTTTCGCTTTGGTGACGAAAAAAAGAGAGAACTTAGAAAACAGAGAATGAAGAATAGAATGCTTGCTGTGAAGGAGGAGAATATATAGCATGTGAAATCTGTAGGGCAACAATGGGTATACATAGGTTTGTGAAGCGAGTGGGATCATTGTTGATGTTTCCCAAGTTTAATCGAACAGGGATTTAGTTTCCTACAATTATAAATTATTCAGTACCGACAATATGAAAGAAAAACCAAGCTATATTTAAAAAAGGGTAGTGATAATGCCAAAACAGTTTTAGATCATATGCCAAAACTCAAGTGTATTCAATTTCCGAATTACCCAAAAAAAAAACTCAAGTGTATAAAATGCTTGTACTTATTTGTAAAGTACAAACTCTTTATGCATTAGAGTTTTGGCACAATTAAAAATAGTTTTGGTATTATCACTACAAAACTTTTAGTGCATTCTTTTGAACCGAAAGGTTTACTTGAACCTTTCTACACAAGGTGGAGCCACCCCTGGGATATGAGATACCGAGAGTGAGGGAACTTAGGGGCTGTTTGATAAAGCTGAAAACTGAAGACTGAAAATTAAGTACTAAAATTGAATGCTAAATATGTTCAGCTGATAAGTTGTTTGATATATACTGAATTTTAAACACTCAATTAAATAAGCTGTTTGATATGTACAAGGAGATGAATTATTAATTTCACTAATTTTTTTTTTACTTTACTTGAATATAAAAATCAAATCAAGAAAAAAAAAAAAAATATATTGGCAAGATGGTTCGAGGATGGAGTTGTCATTTACTAATGGTCACCACGTATTTGTAATAGTGGTGGAGTGGTAATTATGGTGGCTCGAGGATGGAGTTGTGCAGTGGTGGAGGATTGATGGGAGTGGCAACAACGGCAGTGGCAGTGGCGGTGGAGTGATGGTGGTGGTGGTGTAGTGGTAGTGGTTGTGGAGTGGTGGCATTGCGGTGGTGGGAGTGACAAAGTGGTGGTGGTGGAATGATGGTGGCGGTGTAGTGGCACCATGGCCGTAGTGGTGGTGGTGGGAGTGGCGAAGTGGAGGTGTTGTGTAGTGGTTGTGGAGTGATGGCATCGC
>JAXBDA010002823.1:0-39277 GCA_036023075.1 Gaultheria prostrata | reverse complement strand
GTTTCAACCTGAAACTACAAAAACACGCTTCGCGCAACATCAATCATTCCAAGCGCTAAAACGCGTGCATGTGTGAACTAAATGAGCTAGATGAGCCCGGATATGTACAATATTTGGGGCTCATCACGTACCCTTACTATTTTTTTGTTCAATTTGGGTCATTATTTGTTTCTTATATATTAACATGTTTTGTTAGAAAATTATTTTTATGGCACAGAACAGATAATAAATAAGGATTTGCTTTCATATCTTTCTCTTGTCTCTTCGTCCCTCCAATGTTTATCTTGAAAACAGTTTGCTGTGTTAAAGCCAGCAACAAATAATAGAGGAGATTTTTCGATGAACTATCAGTGTCAGGTGATTAGATACAAACATAAGAATAAGGAACATTTAGGGGACAACCGGAGTTCGAGAAGGGTATTGACTTCAGACTTAATTTTGTTTTCTCTTAAAGTTTCAGGTTTAATTCTTCTTCCCAATAATTCTTAGGCCCATCTCAATCCGATTGTATGCGTTTGAAATGGCAACGGGAGAGACTGTATGAACTAAGGGTGAGTTTTCCATTTGATAAAATCAAGGGTTGATTTTAACAAGTGAGGAAGAAAGTTGATAAAATCTTAGATTTTTTAATGCAAAAATCTCAGATTTTATCAAACTTTCTTCCTCACTTGATAAAATCTCGTGTTAAATTTATCAAAATTTGATAAAATCAAATGAAAAACTAGGTCTAATCTAAAATGCGTGTAAACAGTAAGGTGACCCGAGACATCCGGTATCAAAAATAGGGGGAGACCCCTTCACTGGTCATGGGTGTCATGGGCCAATGTTAAATGAGGGGATGGATAAACTTCAAACACAGTCGACCTCATCCCAACAGGATATTCGTTGAGATCTTAGCTGGCATTACTTGATTCGTCCTCTCCAATCTATCTCTCTCTCTCTCATTTTGTCGTATTGTTGACTAAAGGTTCACCACAGTAGCTCCCAAAAATAATTTCATCATTTTGCAATAATTCCAACAAACAATACTATATTTGACAACGTCCTCCCAAGTGGGAGTCTGAATCTAAATTGTTTCACCATTCATATCAAGAAATAATACCAACAAAATAGTCCTTTCATCCCATACTTGTAATCCTTTTTACAATTTTTTTGGAATAAATTTTTTGACTAATTCTTAAAGTTCATTTTCATTAATACAAAGTTCACCAGGAATATTCTTTTTTATTCAAACTAATGCAATTTTTTTTTTTTTAAAAAAACTTTCAAATTGTGAAACGGAGTGACTAGTATTTAGCGACTAAATTTGCGGTGGATGTTGACATTCTATAATGTAATACTAGTAACTTGGAATTTATGCTTTGATCTTACTTTTGATTATTATTTCGAGCGAAAATTCAGGGTGCATGAAGTTTCTTTGTGGTTACTGCAGTGGGTCGAACTATAACAACAAAGAGGGTCAAGATCTGTTTCGCCAACTTTCGGCCGAGTTTAGCATCAACTTCGGGTGTTACCTGTACTGAGCAATCCATGAGCGGAAATGGTTCGCACAAGGAGGACGGATTGAGCGACACAACCACAATTACTGTTCGATTTTGTTCACTCATTTCGTAGATGAATGAATTGATAACCTTGTTATGTGATTAATTACTTGAAACAATAGAGTAATTAAGCTAATTTTAATGGGTTTGACTCCCTCATACTCCATTGCGCTAATCCCACTTGTTGTAATGGTGAAGATGGGGATGAAGGAACACGGAAGTGGGATTATAGTACTGTGATTTTGTACGGACAAGTCCGCTGTCTCTTTGGGGCCCACATGCAAGTTGATGAGCACCGAACACTCTCAGACCGCGGTTTTGACTTCTTTTGCACTGGCTCTGAAATTTTCTTTGTTAGTAAATGGAGAAAATTTTGGATGCAAATAAGATATGGGTGACGTGGTATCCCTTCGGAACATTTGAATTGTTTAAAAATGTATTGGACGATCTGAATTGAAATACACTTTTTCTTTTCACTTATATTTTTATAAAAATTTGGACGACATTTTCAATTCGGATCATCGATTGCATTGTTGGACGTTTCATGAGGGTACCACGTCCATGTGGTACCCTCCCCGTACCCAAAATTTCAATGAGATTGGCAAGAATACACGTCGATACGTATGCGATGAATAATGCTCCTGAAGCACTGAATAATTACTTGAGATGGAAAATTAGAATTGCCAAGATTGCACGTCGATTTACAGTAAAGTGTTAAAAATTAGGGGTGGGTAGTTATAAAACGATACTATAACACGAACACAAAGTTAGCGAGTTAGAGTTGATTATTTTTTATACGAAACACGTATATGACACAATTCGAGAACATAATTGCTAAACAGGTCGGATTCGTGTTCAGCCCGCACAACCCGAAGATGACACGGCTAACCTGTTTATCCATTCGTATCGACACGTTAACCCGAATCCAATCCGAAAATGACACGGTTAACCTGCTCTAGACATGTTAATTCATGTTGTGTTAACTCGAACCCGACACGAAAATGACACGGGTATTGTGTATTCGTGTCGTGTTCGGATTGACACAGGTAATTTTAGGTTTGGTTAGGATTGAGATTTTTGACACGCTTAGGTAAATAGATCTTTTTGAGGTTGTAACTTATTAACCCGAACCCGAATTGACATGACATGATACGAACACGACTCGACCCGACACGATGCCCAACCCAAGTTAAACCTATCTTTTTGTCAATCAATTAATTACTACACCTATATATATAAGCTTGTGTCCCCCATAAGAAGCTCTTTTTTTTTTTTTTGAGCAAGCAAAGATCATCTCATTCATAAAATAGTGCAACCCAAACTTTAAACGTAGGTAATGATGGATTATATAAATACACAATACATACAAGTTATAAAATATGATTAATTACCACTCCCTACAAGTGGGAAGGTGTGAATAAGCTACATTGACACTGTGGGATTTGCTTGATGCTACTATCACCAATTAATGGACCCTACCCTATCATGTTATTTTGGTTATTTATCTAATTACGGAAATAGGCTTTATCCTCTTGGAGAATATCCAGCAATTGCTAGACATTTTGTCTAGGAAAAATGTCATTTTTACTACAACTAGCCTCTTAATATATGGAAATCCCTAGGCATATATTTATAGAAAAATAAGGATTTACAAACATATATCTCATTAGGGCTTTTGAGAATTCAAATCACTTGATTGAAATAGAGCCAGTTCGATAGTTGGCAATGCAATCAAAACCATACCCAAACCAATGGACTGAAACTCCGATCAAATTGGTTTCGTTTTTTCCCAAAACCAAACCCAAATGCGTTTCAATTTTCCCAAACCAAACTCAAATCAAATTTAACAAAGGAAAAATAAATGACACTCTTTAATTTGTATTTCCATCATACGCTTTTAAACTTCCTTTCTACGTTTAATAGTCTTATCAAAAGATGCCGAGAGAGATCGATTGAGAGATCAACAACTTGCAAATTAATTAAAATAAATGGCACATCACCAGCTCTTTTTTTTCACCTTTAGATTATTTTCTATTATTCAACTATTCAAATCCACTAGTAATTGTGGAAAATAAAGTCATGATGTAATCTAATCATTTCCAAAGGATGTGGTGAAATGAGATCATTAGCTAGATGTCAGCCTACAAAATGTCACTAATATAGTGCAAATAAATTGGAGAGGATGTCATTAATAATGGCAAAAAACCCTCTTTTATTTTTCATGTTACTGGAATTCCCACCTTAATTTTTTACTAACTAGAAATGAAAACTAAAATTAGAATCCAGTTTAATGTGGATGAGAACACATTAACCTAATCATATCTCCAATGAGGTTTGTGTACGTACAAGTTCTTTACAATATATTTGTGCTATAGAAAATCCATATAACTTTATTTTACATTTTAAAAATCCATGTTTGAAAATAAGTATTCGTTTTGTCATTCTAATATTGAACCAAGAGATCCAAACAATCCCTAAAAGTACTTTGCTATGACAATTGACAACAAGATTAAATGTGATGGAATTGGAAATCTAAAATTGAAGGATAGAGTTATGGAAGACAAAGTAAAATGGTCATAATACTTTTAAGACTTTGCAACACAAATCTGAACAAGAAGAGAAAACATTATTTCAACCGCTGGCGGAAATAAATATTTCCTCCAAATCAATCACAGCGGTCCAGTGCAATAGTACACAATCACGCGGACTGCTGTGATTGATTTGAAGGAAACATTTGTTTCCACCGCCGGCGGAAGTAACTTATTCTCGAACAAGAATGGTTCTTTTTATTTTTATTGGATGTTATTGCTCTGAATTATATCCTTTGCCCTTTCTTTTTTTATTCAAAGAAGAAATTCATTATACAAAGAAGATTACATAGGTAAAAAGACGAACGGCCCAGAAGGAATTACGATTAGATCCTAATTAGGTTGGCACCCAATAATTTTAAAAAGCCAAGGCCTAAAAATGCCAAGTTGGCAAGATACCAACGAAGCAAAGACAAAAAAAAAATTACATCCTAATGATACCGACATTTATGAAAATTACTCTAATGGACCACAATTCAGGGTATTTTACATGCCAATTATTTCTTTCTCGAAATGATAATCACGTTTCCTCATTGAATCAAATGGTGGAAACCAAGTAAGAAGTGGGGGCCTCAGCTGATTATAACCCCACGTCACTAATGGATTAAATAAATCAAAGTTTACCTAATAAGACAATTAACATGCATTATATAAGTTGCACTTTTAAGTACCAATAACATCTTTTTTTTACTTTATTGGTTTAATTTATTGAGAATAATCCAAAACTTATTTTCTATATTATCTTTCAGGTACCCCTAGTTTGATCCCCACTCAGGGAACTCTCAATTGGTGATCAAAAAACCCTTTGAATAACCTAATTCAACATGAGGATAATTATCTAATGCACTAACTTTCTTGTTCACCTACTAGATATTGCTTAGGCCTTGTTTGGTGCTCCCTCTACTCATCATGCATGAGTTCCTTCTATTGAGCATTATCCTCTATTCCTCTCCATTTTACACAATCTAGATAATGGTTTTTCAAGTTAATTGCACAATTGTCCCATGTACTATCATGGCTAGCTATCTCATGAGTTCTGTTCTGCTATCACGCCTGTCTTTTTAATGGATCTTTTTTTTTTTTGGCAAAAGAAAATTTATTAATCAATTGAAACGAAGTACGCCAATTAAAAAGACTCAAGGAAAAAAGGAATCACAATGAGGCACGGACATCCCAACTAGTTAGGTTGGCACCCCTGAACCTCGACAAGCACGCGTCACCAAGGACCCAAAGGGAAAATAAACAGGTAAAGAGTTGGCAAGATGCCAAGCTGCAGGCCAAACCACCTGCAGCTAGCACACACCATAGTTTCCAAAAATTATTTAAACAGGGCCCATATTTTGTAAATTAGTACTCCCTCAGTCCCTCGGTCCCAAGTGGATTGAGCGGTCTACAAAACGAGAACATAAAAAATTACATTTTAATCAAGAAAAAATAAAGTTTTGTCGATAAATTAATAGAACTCATTGATATTTAGTAACTACCGGCGCAGGTTTGATTTTTTTTTACGAACCAGACGATTTTTTTGGGATGAAAGCAGTATAATACTAACCAAATTAACTATTGATGGGTTTCGTTCCTTTATTTAGAATTGGATATTGTGAAGTGTAATGCCCTACTTTCTATGTCAGCATCATTACTCCCAATTGAGTTAGTGCCTAGTTTTCCACGAAAGGAAAAAACAAAATTTGGGTTTATCCATATGTACGAAGTTTGATCGACTCATATAACATCTGTAATTGGGGTTGTCTTGTCTTCTCCCCCACAGGTTATCGGGTGCTCTTAGAGCAACGCTTCATACCAATCATAACATATCACGTACGTGTCATTTTGGCGTCACATTAATTAGATTCACGCGGTGTAACAAATGAGCTATTCAAATTATTGAAATGTACGTTATTCGAATTCTGGTAGTTATCTCTTTTGTGGGTTTTTAATTATCTACATCCATTACATATTTCTACTTTCTCACAGCTCTCCCAATTATTGAGGTTTTGAGTTGGGAATGACATACTAAAACATGACTTATTAAGATCAGTACGCCACGTGATGTCCACCAAGGCAACAACTGCCACCTCACCTAAATAATAAATTAAAAGACAATTACAAAATATGTTACACGTTTTCGACCAAATCAAGTACTACAGAATCTTTGATTTGGGTTTTTTTTATGAGTGCGTTAGATACAAGTTTTAGTTTAATTTTTTACACTTTTTTTCCCGATAATCCGGCGTCTAAAGCATATAGTATTATAGAAAAGCATAAGCTTGGATCTTGCTTTATGCACATAAAGACTGGATGACGATGAATCTGATGATGACACCTTGAATCTTCGATCATGGAATTATTGAAGAAAGCTGTCAAATTATTATATTTAAGGACGGAATTCTCTTTAGTAATTATTCTGAAAAATCCAACAATTTGATCTAAATCTCATATCGAAACAACCCTGTATGAACAAGGTTGATTGGGTTTCTGCTAGCCTTGGGCGATGGTTTGTTTGGATCGCAAATTTCTCGTGTCCCGCACTTTAGAGTCGGTGAGAAGTCAATCTTTTATGTCTTGTGTTTGGATTCAGGCATTTGTTTGCCCTTCTTTTATTTGTGATGTAGGCTCTAGTTGAATTTTCCTCTCATTGTATTCGTTGGAAAACTTTGTAAGTGCATGACAACTTTATTGGAATATATTCATTATAATTGGATAGAAAAAAAAAAGGGTTGATTGTGACAATTTTGGAGCCTATTAGGTAACGAAATGAGTCTCTTTATGCAATTTACAGATCTTTTAGCTATTGGTTCTAGTTACTCCATCCGTCCCTTTTATAGTGTATACATTTTCATTTTGGATTGTCTTTTAATAAGTGTGTGTTTTAAAAAGTTAGTGGGTATATTTCCTGTTTTGCCCTTAAAAGTAGATTCCTTTTTAAAAAATTAGTGTGTATTATTATATTGATAAGGATAAGTAATGGAAAGTAGATGTAAAAGTTGTAAAAATTAATGTGAGAGAAAAATAATTGAAATTCTCAAGTAACACACTTAAAAATGGACGGAGAGAGTATCAAATTCTTATTAATAGTGTTATCACTAGATGTTGACACTTGAGGAGATGTATGTAGCTTTTACAAAAATATAAATAATAAAATTATCACTCCCTCTATAGCTTAAATTTTTTATGGGAAGGGCATATTGGGGTATACATAATAAAGTTGCCGTTCTTTCTAATGGGGCGAACATAATAATCTATATGATCAATGTTTGCAAAAATTACATTTTAATGTTATGATCAATTTAACAAGGGTGCTCCTATATCATGACGCCCAAAAGATAACTCCCTTCCTTCAAAAAAAAAAAAGATAACTCCATGGTTGTATAAAAAGGAGAAAAATTATGGGCCAGCGTATGACCGTAATATATATTGGCTTGCAAAAATACCATGCACACAAGGAAATTTTAAATACAACGAATATTTGTAATACTCCTCTTACATGAAATAGAACGAGACGTACATATAAATTGAACTCACCTCATGTAAGAAGACGTTACAAATAAGCGATGAATCAAAAAGAATTTCTACATCTAGGCCAGTCTGCAGTGTATGAATATGACAATACCCAAGGAAAACATGTTTTTGTTTTTTATTCTTACCCACTTGGGACGTTATGGGGAGTGGGCTTAAGACTTCTTGAATGAAGAGAGAAGTAGATAAGTTGTAAAGGTTGACCAAAAAAATACATGACCATGCACCATTAATCTGACCAAGCACCTACTTCTCCATTGGTTGAGAACTTGTGTTAAAATTAGATTATCACTTACTATCTAGAAAACAAGTAATTAAATTAATATGGTTGAATAAAATTTCGTACTCTTTCGGAGTCTTTCCTACCACTCGTAACTTTTTCGTTATGTCATGATACTACATTAACTTTTCAAAATGGACATTTATTAAGGGACAGTTCAAAAGAGTAATACTACGCTTACACTCTCTGGGTTACACACTGAGTTACACCATATCCGGTTAACTTTTCTATTGCGAGCTAATTTTGTCGATAGTGATGTTTGTTTGGGCTTTTTGGTTGGATTTTGTATGGGGAATTGGTTTAGGTTTTTTTTTTTTGGGCGTGATTTCTTGTTGGGGGTTTTGGTTGGCTCCTTGCCAGAATTAGGTTGTTTTTCCCTTCTAGCTAGCGGCAAATGTCTATTGGTGTGAGGGGAGTATTCTTTGTGGGTCTGCCACTTTTCCGTCTTGATGTCTTGTTACTTAGATCCTTTTAATTTTTGTAATTCATTTTCAAAGGTTAATAAAAAAATTTGTTGTTCAAAAAACGGACAGTTCAAAATTAAATACCTGACTATATACTACTCCCTTTGTCCCTTTTTAAGTGATCTGCGTAATTTGTGGACATTAAAAAAGGCACTTCGGTAGAACGTTTTTAAATTTTTTTTGCACCAAATTAAAGTACTCAATGAGCACTTTAATTTGGTATTAAAAAAATCAAAAACTTATACGGAAAAATATGTTTTTAGGGGTTTGAAATTACACGTATTCTCATATGGATTATTTAAAAGGGGACGAAGGGAGTATTAAAAAGGATGGAGGGACGGAGGGAGTAGTTTATTTTTAGTGAAACATCCCCCTGCCCCTAATTTTGATCAGCCAGAGTGACCACTGTTGTTGTAGCGGAAAACTAAAATCAAGTACTCCAACAATATCATTGTATACTTTTAACCCCCCACCCCCACCCCACTGTCACACACACACACACACACAAAAACAAAAGTACAATATTATACAACAAAAAAATCAACGGAAATCTAAAAGGAAAAAATATCATATGTTGCCGACAGGGGCAGTCTCAACGGGTGCGGGAGGGACTCGGATCCCTGCACAACTCCAAGTATCCTTGGGTGAGTTTCCCACTTGATTTTATCAAGTGGGGAAATTTTTTGATAAAATTTGATATTTTGCATAGTTTCATAAAATCTGAGATTTTTGCAACATCTCTGATTTTATCAAACTTCTTCCTCACTTGATAAAATAACACGTAATTTTTATCAAATCTTGATTTTATCTGATAAAATCAAGTGGCAAACTCACCCCTTGTGTATTGTACTAATTTCCAAGTTAGTAATTAAGAAAAATTCTATGGAATTGGCTCCTGTAAGTCTTTTGAGTGAAAAAATTTTCTTTAAAATTTCTATTGTCTATAAATTCCTAAAATTTTAAGTTATCAATACTTTTTTAGGTTGAGTCACTTGTGTGTATAATGCACATGCACAAAATATCATCTCTTTTTAAAATCTCACAAGTAGCTATATATACTTATAAAAAATATATATATTTTATTATAAAATACTAGTGATTCGGGCCTCTGGTAGATATATAAATCTTAAGTCGGTCACACTGACTTGATTGCCGACATGGCACTTACCAACGAACTGAATGTTATAGTCATTGGTTTTAGGCCACTTGGGGTTATATATATGGTACTCTGTACTAGAGTATTTGTTTTCTTCTATTGCAAACAAATATGCATTCATCTTCCCATTACCAGTCAACCTCCATCTGCCCCCAATTATTGCAATTACCTCCAAGTTGCGACAATTAATTTGATAATAGTAACCCCTAGTATTGAGTGCGGGTGAACATTATCTATTTTCTAAATAGAAAATATTGTAGTACCACTTATAACCCGGCCGGAGCATCAAGAAATGAGGTTGCCTTATTCACGGAGCCTCCTGAAAGGGGCTCTTTAGGGAATCCCAAACCCGAATTCAAATGTAGTTTTTAACAAGCCAAACTTAAGATAGGGAAACTAGGAACAATGCTATATGTACAGACCAAACGGGGATAGACCACATATCGACGGCGCCGGAGACTCCCGTGTGGGTCCCAAACGGCCAATCCGAGCCGTTCATCCTGCTCAGAATTAAAATCCGAATGGGTCCACGCTGGAATCGAGGCCATCAGACGGCACTTGGCGCTGTCTGTACGTGGTGTGTCATGTTTGGTCGGTACTCATATATTTACCGGGAAACTAGTATGCCATTGCCAGGTGAAGAAAGTCATGGCCATTCGGTAGGGAAACTTGTTACGCTTACTGAGGTCAACTAATTGTTACGCTTATCGAGGTCAACTAAGTCAACGGAATACACTTGATCATTAAAAAAAAAAAGTCAAAGAAATGGCGTTTAAAATTTCCTTGTAATTATGTGACCATGTTGAGGAAAAATAACTTGGACACCAAAAGTCGGATGATGGGTATGCATGTGGTTAGAAATAATTGGAAGAACAAGTTGCATGGCGTTGACATTTTTATAAATATATGAGGGTTGAAATTCAATTCGTCACAAATAGAAATCCAAGAAATAAATTGAGGTGCTAAAAAGCCAACTTAATTATGAAAATTAGTAAAGACAAAATTACAAAATCCTTAAGTCAGTTGTACTGGAACGGGTTAATTTAAGGGGGAGTACGCTTCCTATTGAACCTATGAGCTTGAGGATGAATTATTTCATTTTCCAACAAACAAAAGGGGGTGTTTCTTCTTCTTCTTTTCTAGATCTAGCAGTTTCTCTTCCTTTTCTCGTTTTCTTTCTTGTTTCCGAATAACTACAGCTCTCCTCTCCTCTGGCCGCTGCTCCACCGTTCTCCGATTATTATAGCCTACCTCCTTTGCTTTCCCTTGCGCTAACCGAGTTTCCTGACTCGTTGCCGGAGGTGCATCAGGACCTGTGGTTGCCAGAGGTTAGCCCTGCGGTGTAGGCGTCAGGATCTTTTCTATGAAGCATTGGCCTATGGATGGGATGTGTTAGAGCGACTCGTCTTCGACTTGGGGTGACTGGGTCAAACTCTATGCAATTCAGTGTTGGCAACTCGGGTGACTCGGTTCTTTGGGTCCTTGACTAGTTGTTGGCTTGTAGTTTTTTGTTATCGTTCATGATAGTTTGTTGGTTGGTTATCTCCCCCTATGTGCTTTTCTCATCCCTTCGAGGCTGATTTGGGATGTTTTTTGTTGGAGCGGCAATGAGTTGCCGGTGTGTTGCTCCTGTTTTGTGTGAGGTTGTCTGGTTCTTGTTTAGCCTCCTTGTGGCTTCGTTTTTCTCTTGGGAGGGACGGTGGCCCATTCAAATGTATGATCTTTTTTATCAATGAAAATTCTATCGTTTGACGAAAGAAAAGGAAGAAGAAAGATCCCTTTTCAAGACTCCAATTGTACAATGCCTCGGTATTTTTTTTTGGACCACACGATATATAGAATGTTTACTAGTAGTTAGTGAGTTTAGAATACAATCGGGATTCCATTCATTTTCATGAGCTCAAACAAAGGCACTCATCCCTAAATCCTCTCGTGATAAAAAAAAAAAAAAAGGGTTAGTGTGAACTTGGTACTATTTATACAATAACAACAACAATAACAGAACTCATCTAGTCCCCAATCATTGGGGGTATGGGCGGGGGATGGTTGAGAAACAGACCTAACCTTTGGCAATATGCACAAAGTGGCTGCGCTCAGAATACCACTGAAACAGTGGTCCCCCTAAATCTCCAAGAACCGAGGAGCTACACGGACGTTTTGTTGCACAACCATGCTCCCAAATCAAAGCCAAAAGGCATCAAGGAGGGCAGGCCTAGAGACCCAAATCAATATCTGTACTCATTACCATGCTTCATTCATTCATGGTCTAGAGCATCTCAGTAATGAGTACAAACTTGGTACTATTTATATGCAACATAAATGTAACTATATAAGACATGAACGGTTGGATTGATTTTTCAAAATTAGTTGAGGTGTACATAAGTTAACCTTGACACATGGTATCATAAAAATAAAAAAAAAAACAAAAAAAAAACGTATAGTTATTGTCAAAGGCATGATCAATATTCCAGCTTTTTGAACAGGAATATCATGCAATAAAGTCGTTGTTTTGGCTTTAAATTTCTCCAAGTCTTCATATACGTCGATTAAAGAAAGATCAGCTGGCTTGGGTTTGAGATAATTGACCATTTTGTAAAGTCAAAACACTACCCCAAGCTATTAGTGTTGCTTTGTACTACATTGATTAGACCACAAGCCATGAGTTAATTACAAAATATACAGTTGACAAAACTGGTTGGAAGTTGCAAGGAAAATGAGACAAACAACTGAGCTGGTTAATTGATGGGTATTCAAATAATTAAGCAAAGGAAAAGGATATATTGTATTTACATTTCGGGGCCGAAGCAAATTTTAAAAATGTTGAAAGCAGCATTTACAGTTCCGCGGGCAACGTGATGAAAAGATACGTCAAATTTAAAAGACGTAAAATTATTAGTAGCGACAAAAAAAACTAATTAAGCTATTTTAATTATATAACTTGGTGTGCTCATTGTTGATGGATTTAAATGTGATGATTTTTTCTTTCTAGCAGATATTTGAAAACCCAAAGAGAAAGCTTTGGTGGGCAATATAGCCGTCCAATTATTAATAAGTAGAAAATGTCTTCAACGGTGAGAGAGGGTCAATGGAAGGAGCTAGACAATTTGTCGTAGAATTATATTTTTGTCAAAAATTCCGGCTACCGAAATTCGTTTTTGTTTTTGACTTTTTTTAAGTTCTCATCAGATGGATCCTTTTCTTGTTGTGATGTATAGAAACGTACGGATCACATGCAAACATTTTGACCTTTTATGTTTCTCAATGCTTTTACTATCCTAATTTCAACTTGATTTTGGAGCACGAGATAATTTGTTTCCATTTTTTCCTCTCTGTGTTTTTTTTTTTCTTCCTTTTCTTTCTGCTTATGAATTATAGGTTGTTCGGATCCTACTATGGAACCAATTTCACCGGCCATTAACAGAGTTGTTTTAAAGCCAGACTTCGAACAGTATAAAATGAATCCAAAAAAGTAGATATGGCACCTACGCCTTGTTTGGATGGAAGATGAGAGGGAGTATTATCTTTTGGTCCGAATAACTAATTCCGAGCCCACTTTTCATCTTTAGGTTTTGGTATATTTGGAAGGGAGTGGACGAGTGTTGGGACAGAATTGTCGGAACAGCAGATCCGCCCTCCCCTAGACCCTCTAATATATTCTTGTCCCCCTATTTCAACTATAAAACAAACCAAGTATACTATTTTATCCTCATTTATTACCAAAATCTTCAACACCAAGTACTATTTTATCTGCGCTTCATAAATGTCATATCAATATGAGTCCACCATCAATAAATAACGGAATCGGGGACCCTGGTGTGCGCTCTTTTGGACGGCTCCAATGCACACTATAGGACCGAACACCAGGACCCCGGGTCCATAAATAATACCCCCTAATATTTTATCCACTCAAAACTCATCTCACATCCAATCGAGCCGTAGGGATTAGCGCCCACAAGCAGGAGCTTCCCCTCCTAATATCTAGCACAATAAGTCAAAGTCATACGAATCCTACCAAAAATCAATTAATATCGCAAGTGTTATTTTATTTTTTTTAAACAAGAGGCAAATGTCATTACAATAGCCCGAAGGTAATACAGACACCATCACAATAAAATGGAATGAACCAAAACTACCTAACAATCTAGACATGAGCAAAACATTAGTAGGCTCAATGGCGCATACTAACTTTTTGATTCGTCTAACTTTTTGTTCGGAGTTGGTCAAATACTTGCCGATGCATTTTATCATCACAAACTTCTCGTTTCAAGAACACCAAACGGCACTTAGAATTAGTAATTTCAATTAATACATAGACCTCTCTTTCTTAAAACATACTGCAAAAGCATATGGAAATGAGTTCGGCAATAGTGCAAGTCGACAAGACAAAGGACCCACAATTACAGAATGAAAAAAATAGCAAGAAATTAAAATTAAACTTAAAACTAAAACACTCCACACTACCACACCCCAGCCCAACGCCGGGAGCTCCACCTCCGGCCATGGGCCGCCGGCATTCTCGGACTACACGCTGCCTTGACAATCAACTAATGACTAGATCAACTAGTCCTACACAACCTTGAACTGATGGAGGGAGGGAGGTGGAAAAGGGATGAAGGCGGAGGAAAAGAGCTCAGCAATTGGGAGGCGGCAGAGAAGAGAGGTCCGGTGGAAAGAGGGAGGAGGCGGAGAGGAGAAGTCTAAAGGTACATCAATTGGTGTACCCATAGTTGCGCAATTGGATTCGAACCGAAACCCATCTATGATTGAACTACAAAACCAGCAAGGACACTATATCAGGTGTTTGAATGCAACAATTACCGAAGCTAATAGTATTCCGTAACTGGTGACAACCAAATTACATAAAAGTGATATTGAAGCTACATTGAAGGTTTTGTTTTTGCCGGACTATGGTAGATTGCTACAAAGGATATCGATACTATTCTATCAACTCAAACCTAGAATCTCCCAAAACCTTAATAAGGATATTGATACTATTCCATCAACTCAAACCTAAATACTGATGTGCGACCAACCGAGCTAGAAGCCTTAATCATTACATTGAAGGTAGTAATATCTATAATAATGGCAATTTGGCGAACAATTTGTCATCGTTTCCGAAATTTCATTTGATTTTTGTCAAAATTCTTGAATTAATAATTCACCTTTAGGGCAGCCACGTGGCCTCTTTCCTCCGTGCGTACATGTATTAGTAGAAGGAGAAAAGGGTTTCATTTTTATTTTTTTATCGGCAAAAGATAAGTATATTCTGGCAATGTTCTTTTATATTTGCCTTAGTTATGTAACCAACATACGTTATATAACAGAACTAATATATAATCCCTCAAGCTCAACCAGATAGAGTAAGGCATCGAGATGAGGCCATGCGTCTGTACAAGCAACAAGGCAATGTGACCACTTGCATAAAACTATCAAAACGGGTTAGCCGCAGTAAGATCTGAATTCACATGCCAATCAAAAAAAGATCTGAATTCACATGTTACATTCCTCAAATGCCGGAAAATCAGGTATAATACATTTTTGAGGCATATGCTTTTTTACTCTCTGTGAATTCATAAATAAGATAAAATACAATCTAAACAGTGTGGTTTTTCAGGACTCCACTTCACACAACTGGTTGGGAAAAAAGCCAATAGCCCAAAAACGTCAGACCTGTTTGAAGTAGTGGTGGCATTCCTTGCTTCATTGCTGTGCAATTTGTATCAACCAATTCAAGGTTCCCTTTCGACGCACCTCTTGTGTGAAAGTTGATCAAAATGTGTATCCTACTTTTTCAAGAGAACTCCTTTAGCTCGAGTTAAAGTTTGGTATGAAGCCCTTGGCGTGTTGACTTTCCATTTCGAGGGCCATCAATGATTTCTGCCTATGATATCTATTTCTCTTTGCAGAAAGTGCTGCAAGTAGAGAGATTAACAATATATGAAGTTAAAGACATTGTGGCGAAAGAAAATTCGAGCAAAACATCTACTATAAATCAAACATAAGATCAAGAAATAACTGAATCATGAAGCAGATGTTGGGTAGTCAGCCGACAGGACAACAAAGTGCCCTCAATCAGATATGCAAAGTAAAATAGAATGAGAAAATGGTCATCAGGTAGGTAACTTTCAATAATACACTTACCCATCAATTCTTGAGGTAGACTAAAGTCATAATCATAACGCCGCCTCCTGATGCAGCATACGTATACAGCTAATGAAAGCATGCAAAAGAGAATCAGAGATGATATGCCTATTGCAATCTTGCCACCTGCAGATAAGCCATTACTTCCCCAGAATAGAGGACAATCTGGCAAAGAAGGTACACCGCACAAGCCTTTATTACCCGAGAGGCTGTAAGAGAAATATTAAAAATCGCATCAGATAAATAGGAAAAGAATAAATAGAAGTCGGACAGAAGACAATGAAAAGAAACAGCCACGGGTGGAGCACATGCCACCCTCGATTCCAAAATACTCCCTGTTCCAAAAAGTACGTCCATCATGAAAAGACTTGTAATTTTCGGATCCTAAAATAAAGTACTTTCATTCATAACTTTTAGAATTTTTTGATGCCAAATTAAAAAACTCAACAACTTGCATTGTTTGGTGGTCAAACTTGAGATAAGTTTTTGAGATAAAAATGTTGTATAGGTTTAGGTATTTTTTCGTCTTTAGTCATTTTTCTTAATATTTAAACAAACTTTTATACTTTTTGAATAGAGGTACACCATATACATCCAGAAAGTAATAAATAAATAAACAAATTTGCTGTAAAAAAAACCACGAATGACGAGGTAGTCCAAAAGGTTGGAGATAAATATTCTGAGATGAGAAAATATATTTGATCCAAAAATTGCACGTCTACTTACCAGTACCCAAATAACTTAAATTTTCACAAAAATGATGAAAAAACAGCGATTCAAAAAATAACCGGTTCGGATCAAAAAAATAATATCTCAATTGATTTCTTTTAAGGTCCAAAAGATAGTTGAATCAAGCCGTTATCCTTTTAACACAAAAAAAAAAAACCACAAGACAAAAACCGATTTTACACTTTAAAATCTCTCTTTGTATTTTTCCCGACAACACCCAACAAATACTAGTGGACTCGGAGTCACCCCTAGCCAAATCCTGACTCGCCACTGGAAAAAACAATTTAGGCGGCAGTTGAAACACCACATAAGTAGTTTAATATGCATGTGCTAACCAAATACTAATCACAGGTGTAGATTGTATGTCATTTATGCAACTTTCTTCGCGACAACACAACAGTTTCTGAGGTTATATCTCCAACTTGATCTTTTCAAAAGCAACCCCAAGATAAATGGCCCCCACATCCAGATATAACTACTCCTATGTAAAAATACACAACCTGAAGTCCACATATACCTCTGACAATGAGCTAGAATAATAAAATGAAGTAGCTTATACAACTATTGAAATGCAACAAATATTAGGAAAACAATGGTATGCTAAATGTAGCAGACATCAAGATTCCACCAATTATTCAGTTCCATTCAAAACTGTACAAAACAGATATAAGCAAATCACACAGGTAAAGTACTACATACTCAATAGCTCCACCATGGACACCAATTGAATAAAGTTCTTCTGGCACTCGTCCTTCCAGAGAGTTGTCATTCAATAGCCTGAAATATAGGTTCTACGTTACTGCTAATGGTTAAAATAGCAATCTCTCAACTTCTAATGCTCAATCAATATGATTAGCTTCATTCTAATTAGTCATGATCTTCATGGATTTTATTTAAGTTGTCCTCCTCTCAATTTCTGCTCCTCGACTTTTTTCTTTTAGCAAGTTAGGCAACACAAAGTTTGTTTGGGAAAATTTGAACCTTCATGATGACCTAAAGAAAGTTACAACACAAGTGCAACAAACATAGAACTTACACAAGCTGCAAATGTGAAGTAGTGAGACTATCTGGTATGGACCCAGTAAACTGATTGCTTGATAAATCCCTGTATGGAAAGATGTGGAGATAATAAGAATGACGAGAAAAATGAGATCACTGATTTACAGGTTGAGCCACCGATTCATGTACTCTAAGTAAAATATCTTACTTAGAGAATATTTGAATAGCAAAGTAGCTCAAATCAGAATGGTAAAGACGGCAATTATTAACAAAAAGATGGATGGGAGTTTCACATATACGCCACACGAAAAAAATAAAAAAAGAACACTAGAAAAAGTACCATCCTGGTGGTGGTATCAAATAGCTGGCAAAGAGTCCAATTCACTAATAAGATGAGCAAGTACAAGAAAACAAACATGATACTTTTATACCAAGTAACTGCTAGATAAGCACAATGTATACCACAATTACACGTGGAGGAATAGTATATTCTAAGCAGACATTTATCAGTCAACCAATGAATGTAATCCTCAACAGGCATCCACTTGGCAGCAGAAATCCCCAAGGTGGCCGAAAAAAGGGAACACATGCTCAACTAATAATTTTTTTTTTTTTTGAACAGCAACTCAACTAATAAATTTACAGAATAGACGGGTAGTGTAAGTTATAAGACGACACCGAATAGCCATCATAGAGAAGGAACAATACAACCCTAATGCCCTGATGGTTTGTGAACTTACAGCTTTATGAGAGAATTCTGACCCAGACCTGAGGGTAGAGAACCTCCCAATGAATTCGAGCTCAAGTTCCTGGAGTTCAACAAATGATTGCAAATGGTTAACCAGATCCAGAAGAACACAAAAGCAGTAGTAGAGAAGAACCTTTTGATACTGAATAAAAATTGATACACAAAAAGAAAAGTACAAATCAAAGAAACCAGTGGATGAGTCCACTGATAGAGAAAATACACATCATCCATAACAAGTTTCATTAGAAATGCCATAAAAAATGCAACAGACAACCATTTATGGTATTTTGCCTAGTCAAAACAACCACTTCCTTTGTGATCAACCCTTGATGAGTATGCAAAACCAAACATACCTTCAGGTCAGTCGATGTTGAAATCTTAATAGTACCTCAGATGTGTTTTCACTAATTTCAAGGTCATTTCCATTCCTGCCCATTTTATTCCTCAGATTTCACTCCTCGGTGAAGGAAGAAATGGCATGACTTGTGAGAGATAACCAGTTCCACAAAAGGTTAAACTAGTGCAACGTATTGTCAAATTGTAAGGTTAAAACTCAAATCAAAAGTGTATCATTCTCAATGACAGAGAAACTTAGAAAAGCCTGGCAAGATGAAGGACCTCGGATAAGACTTCATTTGAATCATTTACCTTCTTGCCCCAGCATGGAGAATTCCACCTCATACATTAGTGGAGTGTTTTACAATTCTTCAACCCTATAGAGTTTTGCAGATCATTTGACTGAAATTGGAACTTTTTTCCAAGTGCAAGTTAGATAGATACTTAGTGACATTCCCCAAGCCCTATGCGTGGCAGAACTTATATCCACCTTTGATCATTCACAGAGTGGATTAGAGCATCTGCATGCTGAACTGTGGATAACCTATTTTGCTCATTCTCATGAATATGATAATTGATATGATAAACTTTTGTCCATCACGGCATCACCATAAGCTTTTTCGATAAAATCCTTCCACATGGAAGGTTGGTTAGTACAGCCCTTCAAATGCAATTGTCGATGTGCAGGACCCTCATAAAGGGGAAGCCCGGTAGGTTGGTAAGTTGGGAGAAGGGATGGTGGGTGGTCCAAAAAGCATCATCCAAATTTGTTGCTGTTAGTGGAGAGGTAGGACAGCATGTAAACCTAACCGTACTATTTTTAGGACAATGAATTTCGCACTCCAAAATTTACTATCTGCACTCCAAAAGTGAAGTGCGAAAATCAATCCCATGCAATTGATTTTTGCACTCCCCTTTTGGAGTGCAGATGATAAATTTTGGAGTGAAAAATCAATTACCTATTTTTACCACAAGTGATCCCAAAACCAAACCCAAACCCAATTGCCAGTAGTAAGAAATTTAACGATCATTTTCTCAGAGTTCTCAGTTAAATTATCATATCTGTTCTCATCTTAGTGATCCTAAGCCAGGAGAAAATCCTAGAATATCATAACTCTGAAAGTATCAAAGTCCCTAAAATGTGCCGCACACTACTATGCGTTGTGTTAAGCAACCACAAATGCAACTAGATTAGCTCCTAGGAGAAAGAAAACATTAAATATCACAGCAAAATCTTGGCAAGGAAAATTGACCAATAAAGCAAGACTTGATGGTATGGGGACACAATGACATTTCATACAACCAACTTGGGACCAACAAAGCCCCTTAAAGCACCAAGCTCTCACAAAACATGAGATAAGTAAACAGATTCTCATTTTGTTTGAATACTCGTTCGGTACTTGGACAAAACATCTTTTTCTTTTAAAAAATAAACAGGAGCCAGGGGGGGAATAGGGGAATGGGAAGTCGCATCTCACAACCGTGATGCCTCGGAATGGAAGCTTTCATCATGGAGATGCAGAGTATTTCTTGATACCGAAGTTATGCATATCTACTATAAAGAGCATAAAAGTTGATAGAAGGTACTTACAAGCTTACCAAGTTTGTCAATAGACTAATCTGATCACTAATATAACCTTTCAAGCCTTGACTCCCAAGATCTCTGCAGAAAAAAAGGAAAAGAAAGATGAAGTTAGTAAAGGGTCTCACATCGCCAAGATCTCATAAAAAGTGAATCCAAGGGGGAAAAGAATGATACGGAGACATCAAAATAGCGCAATTCAAATTCTCAATTACATATGTAAAGATGGATTTAAATCTTCGACAGCCATAAGAGAGCCAATTTTATCATCCAGAAAATATAAGATCACAAGGAGCAGATTATGTTTACAAAGGCCACATAATAGAATACAGAACTAAGTAATTAAAAGACCGACCAACCCTTCTTTTACTTTTAATTAACTAGAAGTTTACTAATATAATGAAAGAATGAGTTTGCAAATAGCCTCCAATGTTGTTTCTACACGTCAAAGTAAGATTAATGACAAGGTGTCCTATTGCATAAAGGAACTCCCAATAGAATTAAGCTTGACTTTTGTCAACATAAGGGGAAGAGAAGTAGCAACAACCAACGATGAGGCATTGCGAAGGCAAAAAACTGATGTGGAGTATCAGTAGGTATTTGAAACTCCAACCCCATCCAAATCCCCATCACCCCAAACAAATTGAAAAAATCTAGGGCCTTGACAGATGGCTACATTTTGCATCAGGGAAAATCCAAAAAATTGTATTGGAGATTACTGTATGTGAAGGAAAGAAACCCCATGGATAATGGTCACTAATGAATATCAGCAGTTCATTGCTCCACCAATTAGATTCACTTACCCCGAACAATTGACCTTATCCTCTAAACCTCCGATGGGATGGTGGATGGGCAAATAAATCTTCCACAAATTTGCAGAGCTGTTCCGGTGATTCGAGGATATATCTGAGGTCTCACGAGGCGTATAACTAAGAAACTGATTGGGTATGTTCTGATGTCCATGATCTTCTTGAGTTTCAAATTCTCTTCAATCCCCAATGACCACGTTGTAATGAATGTTGACGCTTTAGTGGTGCTTCAAAGTTCACAAGGTTAACATTTAAGGGACTATGTTGTAATGATTGTCTTTTTTTTAACAGCATGTCATAATGCATTTTTATACAAAAGCGTGTTCAAACTTAAGTTATTTCTGGAAACCAGGTTATATTAGCTTCCTGTATTCACTTCGTTTATTTTCTAAAATTCCTGCCCTAACGATTAAGATGGCCTGATGTGCCTGTCCCTGATAAAAAAGCACATCATACAAAAGCACAGACATCAACCTCTTAGCTATGACCAATGAACACACACAAAAACGAAACATACTTACATTTGTGAGATCACAAGGGCAGTTTCATCGCTATTTGGATGGCAAGTAACACCTTCCCAAGCATCCCAATTCGTAGGAGCACAAGGATCTCCATTCCAACCCATTCTGACTGGAACACGAAGTGACTCTTTCAATGATCTCATAGCAATCACTGCAAAAAAGGAAGGCATAGTTACCACACATCACAAACAAAAGAAACATATACTTTGCCAGGATTCATATGTTTTTGCCCCTTTTTCCTTCTTAAGCACAAGACAATATACAAGGAAAGAGAAGACAACAAATTATCAATGGTATTTTCCGCCCTTTGAATTATTGTTCTCAAACAGAACCCGTACTTTGATAAGGCTCATTTAAGCACATTTGTTTAGAGTTTGAACAATAAATATATTAGAAAACAAAAAGAAAATTCATGTGTTATTTCTGTAAATTCAAAATGCCAAGGCAAAACCCTAATCTCATAAACTGATCAAAGTGATTTCATATCCCAGTATATATTATATACCTTGATCTGGAACAGTGGATAGATCAGCTGGAACAATCGCATAATTCTCGAGCCCACAAATTATAGGTGCACCAACAATAGGGACCAGCTTCACACTCAAAGTAGTACTACTCAAATTATGCAAGGTGTAATACCAACTATACGCAGCAAAGCTCCCAACTTGCTTGTATATATCAACTCTACTCACATTCTGTTCATTTATCCATACATCGAATACTCTCTGCCCCGGTCCATTCACACTCACATCAATCTCCGCAAAATGAAACCACACCAAGTAGTCAAGCTTCGCATCCACCTGCAAGAGGTATTCCAGGAATCCATTTCTGGTCACTGTCAGCGCCGTCTGATACAATTTCTCTGGGAAGTAGTTCGGACTCTGATCAGTATTCACCACATTCTTTAAGGCTGACACAGCCTTGATTTCACCCGAGTATGGGGACCGGAATTCTGCACCGGATTGCCATGACCGGCCAAAGAGGTCGGTGTCATTGCTAAACCCTGGACCCCACTGTTCAGAGCCGGAACTCAACCGACCGTAATTTACGAGAATCGAATTGTTACCTGTTGAGAATACAAATAATAAGGTTACAGCTTGCTTTTAGATGAATTATTTATCAGAGCATCTCCGCTCCTTGCTCAAAAATATTGATGCAAATTCAAATTCAAATAAAAGAACACCTAAAATGTCACTTACATATTACGAAAAAATAATTTTACCCAAGCTGTTACTCAGAGAGGAAACTCTTTTTTCAACACAAATTTCAATCCTATGGATTTTAATTAATATTTCGTTTGGAACTATTAATGAATCATTCGTCTCGATGGGAGAATCGAAAAAAATCTAATTATATGGACTGAAACTGAGAAAGTCCAGACAAGCCGAAGAACAAGATAGATTCCAAAAGTTAAAAAGAGTGAACTTTCTGCCGTTTTCATAATCTTTTTAACAAAATTAGCTCTGAACGTCAAACAAATCATAAATGAAAAATTAGAAGCCAATCATATTAATTCTTGGGGAAAAATGACCAAAAAGACCTTGGTAGTAAAATTGCACAAACACACCCTAATTTACTGATATGCCAGTAAAGAAGCTTTTCATTCAAGTTTCCAACTATTCAGGTGTTTTCTCAATCAAGTAATTCCTGTCATGCATTTTAGGTGTGTTTTCATTCAAGTTTCCAACTATTCAGGTGTTTTCTCAATCAAGTAATTCTCAATCAACTACTCAGTTCACTCAATTAGTAACTCAACTGAGAGAAAATTAGAGGTAAAACTTATAAAAATATAGAGAAAAAAATAACCAAAAAGATTGTTGTAATAACATCTAAAATCTTTGCACAAACACTCCCAAAATTTCCTGATATTCCCTTAAAGAAACATTTTATTCAAAATTTCCTATAACATGAGTGTTTTCCCATTTAAGCATTTCCTTCAAGCATTTTACTCAATTTGTTCAATTTCGCTACTAGAATCAATGGAGATTTGAGTCAATAAAAGTTCCCCTCCTAAAGCTACCTCAACCTTTCAAATAACTTGAAATTCAACAATTTAACATTACTGATCTTAGCTGAATAGTACGACGGCCTATGAAGCACCGACACATCTAGAGGTCGCCGTGTCCACGTATCGGACATGCCAACACGCGTGTCCCACGCGGGGACACGTATTGGACACGCCACGTGGCGTGTCCCTTAAATTAAATTATTTTTTGGAGGGGGACACGGCATGGACATGCGTGTCCCATATACACACTCTCTCTCGCTGTGTATATGTATATATATGTACATATGTATGTACTCATATATATATTTTTGTTGTTTTGTGGGTGTATATCTTACATATATGCGCGTATACCAATATATATACCTGTATATACCAATATAGATCCCATACATATCAAAAGAAAAGTGTATTTATCTATGCATAAAAACTGTTACTGCATACATATGTAATACATTTTCATATATAACTAATTATATATTTATTTATTTTCGCCGTGTCCGTGTCCATTTTTAGAATTTTCCATGTCCCGTGTCCGTATCCGTATCGGTGTCCGTGCTACATAGACGACGGCAGATCAACCTGCACCAACTTGAGCGACGCAATCACAGGGAATCAGTAGCAATGCTGTAGAAACACCCATCCACCTCTCCATCGGACACAAACGCAAACAGATCAGAGTAAGGGCCTTACCGACCGACATCCTCCATAACTGTGGTTCCTTGGACGGACACGTCGAAGTTCCATGCGTTAGACTTGCCGTCGTAGTTGTCTTAAACGGTGAAGGTACGGACGTAACAACGTCCATTTACAACCAAATTTCAGGCCTTTTGTGGATTTTAAGGCTTCGTTTGGCCTAACTTTAATTTTTGCTAATAGATTGTATTGTGGAGTACGTATCATCCATGTTTAGTTCAAATTTTGTTTAATTTTTCGTCCATTTTTTTGATTAATTGTTGTCAAAGAAAGAAATCATCGAAATTAAAAACAAAGTCAACGAAAAAAAAGAAAGATTCCAAAAATTTAAAAAAAGACCGAAGACGAATCTGCAACTTTTTGGATGGTTTGATCATACTAATTTTTACTTTTTGAATTAACCCAACACATTAGAAGCCAATTTGACTAAACTTCAGAAGGAAAAATTTCACACACTCTAAAATTTACCAATATGCCATTAACAAAGCTATTAATCAAAGTTTCAAAATCCTTCAACAAATCGAAATTCATAAAACCTAACATTACCGATCAGTGAAAATTCACGTCAATAAATCGAAATTCAACAATCTACAACAATTACCGAGTGAAGCCGAATCGTACGACGCTGGATCGACCTGCACCAACTCGAGCGCCGCAATCACAGGCGAATCAGTGGCAATGCTGTAAAAACACACATCCGCCTCTCCATCGTCCACAAACGCAAACAGATCGGAGTAAGCCCCAGTCAAATCGAGGTTCTGCGGCCACGGCGACCGCCAGCTGAAAACCAGGGTTCCTTCGACGGAGACGTCGAAGCTGGGCGCGTGAGCCTTGCCGTCGTAGTTGTCGTAGACGGTGAATGTACGGATGTAGTAACGGCCGTCAGGGACGGGAATGATGTAGCAGTTCTTCTTGCCGGCGGAGATTGGGAAGAAGCGGAGGGTTTTCTCTTCGAAGTCGGCGAACCGGAGGGGTTGGGATACGAGGCCATCTTGGCCGGCGGTGTAGAAGCGGTCGGAGAGCCAGTGGGTGGAGAATCTGTCGGTGGAGTTGGTTTGTCCGCCGCAGTCAATGTAGTAAGCCGTGTCTGTTAGAGAGAGAAAGGTAATTCGTTAGTTAACAGTTACAGACATGCACCAAAAAACTTTTGTGTACCTCTATTCCCGTGCATTTTCAGCCCACAGATTGCAATCTATCGGCTGAAAATGCTCGGATTTCCGGTACAAAAGAACTTAGAAAAACAGAAATGTAGATACGGATGAGGAATAGATATGTAGAGAGAGAGAGAGAGAGAGAGAGAGGGATTACTGAAGGGGTAGGAGAGAGAGTGGGAGGGGAAGAGGAGGGAGAGGATGAGGAGGGGAAGGGGAGACATGATTAAGTGTGTTGTTTGGTGGTTGTTGGGACATGGGGATGGAAGAGATATGACAGGAAGGGAGTGAGAACTGAGAAGTAGTACTCCAGGAGAGAGAGTAAGTGAAAGTGTTGGAGAGAGAGCGGGGCGCGATTAGCGGTGAGGTGAGGTGAGGTGGGGAAGTATAAAATCAATAACTAACTGGAGGAGGAAAAAATTTCAGCGCCGAGTGGGTATGTCAAGTGGTGCTGAGCGACAATCTCGCTGTCCAAATTTTTTTTAGACGGATCAAATTTCTACGACCCTTTCTTTTCTCTTCTTTCTTTCTCTTTAAATATGGGTCGTACAAAACATTTTGGACGGCCGAGATTGCCACTTGGGCACTATATAGGATGGTGTCCGCTCAGCATTAGAAAATCTCTTTTAGGAGGCAAGCCAAGTGTAAGAGAGATCAAGCCGTAAGCTTTAGTAGATATCTTGAATTTGAAACTTGACAATTTTATAGGGTCGACAATGATAAATCTCTTGTGAATTCTCTAATTTTGGAATAGATAACTTACTTTTGACCAGACTGGAGAGGGAAATAATTGAGTTAAGCGTAAATTAACCGGAACACTATGACCGTCAGGATGGAAAAAAAGAAGTGAGCGAGACAGGTTGGGCTAATTTGATGCTTGAGTTGCGGTGCATTATCCGGGGGTTCGGGGTTTCTACTTTAGTATTATTTGGCGGTTCTAGTGAAGAATACCAGGACGGATTTGATATTCAACTATCTAGCACGACTACCCTAAATATAATATTCAGCATTATTTTTACGTCCGCTGTTAATGGCACGACGGATTATTACAATCCCACGCTATTTTGTATGTGTTGACTATCAAACCCTCAACAGTCCAAGCTGGAGAAACATTTACTACTCTCTGTCTCAAAAAGATGTCCAAAATCACTATTCATGTCTCTCGTAAAATCATCTATATTTTTTTGGCTGTGATGAATTATATATGTAATATGAATCTTATTTGATACATCTAACTTAGTTTTATTAAACAAAGTTTTTAAAATCGAAAAAAGTATTATAAAATATGAAATGTAGATGATTTTTTGTGAGATGTGAATAGTGGTTTTGGACATCCATTGTGGGGCGGAGGGAGTAAATGGAATGGGATCCTCAATGGGACTGGAGGACAATCCGAGTCGCTTCCTAGTTATTTCCGGGTCCATTTTGATAATCGAAACTGTTGATATTTTAGAATTCATCGTACACATTATATCAAAATTCATGTTAATGGAATATCATTTCATACATTCTCGGAACACATTAATCTCAGGAAAATGGGTGTGGAAAGTATTGCAAACATTGGATAAAAATATATTTTCCTCGAGATAAATGTTTTTCAAGATTACATCAACCGTTACGTGTTTAGTAATATTCTCGACGAGATCTAAAATATCAACGGTCACCGAATATTAAGATAGGCCCGAAAATGGCTCGGAAACGACCCGGACAGGATCATGAGTCCCTAAAAGGGGTTCAAGAGGATCTCATTCTTTTCCTAATCTATACCACTTCTACTTCTCATCGTTAGTGTCGCCACAGCGGATCCGGGGGTCATGCTGTCCCTGGCGATTCCGGGCTGCTCCGGCATCGGTCTGGCGATCGGACACGTCCACCACGTAGAGCTCGTCGAGTAGTACGTGTGTACCAAAAATCAACTTGATCGGATATCGTTAAGTGTCTCATCGGAACACAAACAAGTTGAAAAAATAGTTTTGATCCAGTGTTTATGTCCATTTGTGTTCCAATTCTTTTCAACTTGTTTGTGTTCCGATGAGACACTTAAAGATATCTGATCAAGTTGATTTTTAATACACATATACTACTCGACGAGCTCTACGTGGTGGACCTGTCCGATCGCCGGACCGATGCCGGAGCAGCCCGGAATCGCCGGGGACAGCATGCATGTTGTCCCTAAAGGGGCAGCATGACCCCCGGATCCCGCCACAGCTTTTCCCTTGTCTCCCTTCCTTTACTGCCGCCCATTTTTCTTTTTCTTTTTCTTTCTCTTGTGTCCTTTTTCACTATAAGAGAGATCCAATGGAAACAAGGGTGGCGTGGAGAGTAGAAGATCGAGATAGGGGAGGTCGAGTGGGAAAGTGGTTGAGGGAGGGAGGAAAATCTCACAAGATGAGAGAGGAAAGCCTATACTAGGACAAAAGGGAGAAGATGGGGAAGGGTGGGAGGGGGAGGGGGGATCAAGTTAGGAGGACTCGATTCCCCTCCCACCGCCGACACCGCACTTAGGAAAGAAAGTCTAGCGGTCGCAGAGAGAGTTTAACCCTAAGATGAGAGAAACCCTAAAAGGCACTCCTATTGTTTTACAAACCCTAAAAGGTACGAACCAAAAGTTTGTGTTTGGATATTTACTTGATGTTATTTTGGTGATGCTAAGGTGATCTTGGAACATATTGTAGTGCCAAAATATTAGGAATAGGAAAATATCTTTGGCTCAAGACCAATTAGATTTTGATCAAATATCAAAGATACGAAGATTGTAACGACCCAACCTGGCTGACTATGAACCCCCTTTCAGCCCAAACACTTGGCTTGAAAATGTATACCTAAGAAGGTACCATGTAGCCCAAGGCGGATGTTAACATACCACATGAGGTTTTAGCTCCCAACAAATATGGGACTAAACACTCTCTACCCCCAAAACGAGGGGTATTGCAAAGATAATGTGATAAGTCGATGCCAAATTTAGCACAATAAATACCTTTTATCTTTGCTAATTTGATGTTCAGATCAATTCGCGTGTAACTCGGTTAATTTTAGATAAATATGATAATCATTTTTTTGCTTATTCATATAGCTGCTAATACAAAATTCACACTAATATTGAAAATGTGTACCAAAAAATAATATTGAATCTTAATGGATGCACCGTAACTATTTTATTGGTATATTTTAAATGAGACTATATAAGATTAAATTAATTCAGATAAAACTATAAACACTTGCTAGAAAGAAACAAGTTACAATCTGTGTACGAGTCATTTTGGGAATTGGCCTTCTTCCGGACGTGGAACCCATGCCAGGTGTTTTTCTTGTTTTTTTCTAGAAACCGAAATTTCATTGCAAAACTGAAATCCAGCTGAACATGCATGCATAGTACAAGCAGAACACCCTAGCGGAAGGGGGACGGATAATACATGTATTAAAATTGCTTAATGATGTATCTAAAAGTCAAATAAAGAAAAGTTTTGATTCAATTAAACAGCAATAAACAGCCACAGTTGATACCCAATACGAGTCCACAACCCCCTGCCGAGCAGCATGGGTCTACAGCCATCACAAGGTGGTCAATTGAACACCCTTAAAAAGAGTATAAAAAAACAAGGTACATGTGGTAATTTTGGTTTAACTATTTTTCTGGACATTGAATCCTAATAGTTTTGAATACATAATTAAATAGTAAATAATTGAACACCCAACCCGAAGACAATTGAACCCCCAATCCGCAAGCCAATTAAAGCCCATAACAAAATTGAATGTACTATTTAACAAAATAAAACAAAACAATATGAAATCAGGGAAACAAAAATAACACACTACTGTTTGTTAAAGAAAAATAGAGGCTAGATCACTGACACAGAACACCTACTACATTAGCTCGAACAAAGTTCACACTCTTGTTAAAAGAATTAAACAAAAAAAAAATGAGAGAAAGGGAACAATTCATTGATGTAATCTACATATCCATTGCTGACGTACGGTATAAATGTACTAATTTCGTGTCTATGACATTAACTACATTTTTTTTAGCTTATAGAATTATGGGCAGGCTAAAAAATAATTCAACCACGCTGCAAAACTTGAATAACTTTTTGTCAGACTCAAGACTCCGATAGAAAACTTGTCATATCATCTTAAAGAAAATCATGTAATCAAGCGCAATACAAAGCAATATAAGAAACACTACAAAAGAGAGAAATTAACAAAAATGCTATTGTACCCTATCAAAGCACAAAAATGCTCTTATACATGAGAACTAATAACTAATTCTTGATTTCTTCCCTTCGGTAAGATTTGACCATTTGTAATTGTTATCTTACTTGGATTAATGTGGACGGCCACTTCCGGTGTCTGGAAAATGTCTTTGAAAATACGAGTCGCCACCCGGGATTTAATTGAGAAATTTTTTTTGGTACCCGAAAAACCGTTTAAAAATAATTGATGACTCTTGTGCCGTTCGGAAAAGATTTGGTCCGCGAAAAAGATTCTTTTTGGGTCCGGAAGCCAAGTTACGGGCGGGGAAGGTTTTTGGAAAAAGCACCCCACTCGCCCGGGATATTCCCGGTCTCTCTAAATATTTGTGGGATTTTCTTTTAAAAATGTTTTACTGAAAGTCTATAACAATTAATCAAGTGAATAACAGAAAATAAAATTAACATAATTACATAGAAATAAACATGAAGGGGGTAAAAAGAAAATTGAGGGAAAAAGTGTAATTTTAAAAATGTAAATCGCACCAGAAGATGAGGAAACAGGGGAAGGTTTTCTGGAAAACAGGGGAGAACAGAGGAGAGCCGCCCGGCTCTCTGGAAGAACCGCTCGGCTCTATGTAAGAGCCGCCCGGTTCTAAACCAGGGCCGACCGGCCCTCTGGCCGTTTTTTACAAAATATTTTTTATCCTCTGGAAAGGATGGAGTTTGACTAGAAAAACCGGTTTCTTTAATACAAAAATTCTCCTAAGAGGAATATCAATGTTTAGAGAATGTTTTGGAGAGAAAATGTATCCCGAAAGAGGACCGAACCGCGCGATTATGACGAAAAATCGCTCGTTTCGATACCTCGGGAAGATTTTTACTGTAAATAAAATCTCCCGAACCCAAAGATAACTGTTGGAGTTATCTTTGAATCCGGGAAAAGACCCCTCAAAGGACCACGGTTATGGAACCCGGTCCAGAAAATACGATTTTATACCTTGATTGGATCGATTCAGACGCCGAAAGAAACTGGTTTTTCCTTGGGTTTGATTCTCAGCGCCTTCGAAAACTTCTGGAGTTGAATAGGTATTTTGAAGTATGGAATTTCTTACTGAAAAGGGTGTAACTGGACGAAGGATAATTTTTCACAATGTATCGTCTCAACATTCTTTCTCTGCTTCTCCCCTCGTCATCACCCTACTCAAAAAAAATTCCCCCTGAAGTGAGGGAGTGAGATCGATTTTTATAGGTGCTGAGGTTACCCACAAAATCATGTAAAAGATCTTTATTATCATGATATTCCCCGGCGCGGGGAATATATTCTTCTGCACGAATCTCTGAACCCGGATTTTCCGACAAGACAGGTAACAGACAGAGCCGGCCGGTTCTAAGGGAGAGCCGTCCGGTCCTGACGTCAAAGCCGTCCGGTCGTTGTAAGAAAGTAAAGCCGCTCGGTTCATGGTCCGAAGCCGCCCGGTCCTCTACTCCTTATTTCTGAAAATTCTTTTGTTGTTTTCAAATGGTTTTAAAGGCGTGATCGATTATTTTCAAGGTATTCTTCATATTTTCTTTTATTCATCATCGGGGGGGATGCACAAGTCATCAAAATTGGGGTGTCTACAATTAGCTATCATTTTCACCAATATTATGGTGATCACATCCGGTGATAAGGTTTTGGGTACTATGAGATGTGCAACAAATGTATTGCTATAACGTGCCCCATTTGTCATGTATGAAAGCACATTATACCAATCCAACACCTGTTTCCAATTCGAGATTTATTTTCTTTGTATCTCTATTTATTATTATTATTGGTAATATGCGTATTTACTGTGATTTTGTTCTTTCATTATCCGTTGACATGGTCGAAGCCATTCTCTCTTAACTTTTTTCTAGATAGTTTTCATGAATAAAAAGAACGAATCATAGTTGCATATTCGTCCATAGGGTCAATTCGATATGCAGCGTCCCTTTCTCTATCTAATATAATAAGGTAAGCTTTGAAGCTGATTGCTCTATACTATAGAACTAGTTATAGGGCGCTAACCTTTTACTAATATATAATCAATGTTAGGGCACCTTATAATGACTTTATGAATCTAAAAATCTCAATGAAGAACGAGTTGTTTCTTTTGCTCGCTCCTATCTCTAAAGGGGCGTAAGCACTTCACTCACTAGGGGATGAGTTTCATTTATTGCGTTCTTGCTAGCACTAAAAAAAGCTTCGGTCTTAACACAATACCAATAATTAGAAAACCGATATGAAATATAGGGGAATATGCTATTCTTTTATATTTTTTTAAAATTATGTTAACAAGGAAATGTTGAAGCTTAGGCTCGTTTTTTGTTCAACTATTCTAGACAAATCTAAATTTTTTGTACAACATGTAGTTTTTGCATTTTCAAGATCTTAATTATCACTAAAAGAAGACTTGTGCTCCGTATTCAGTTAGAATTTATGTTAAATTTCGTTGTGCAATTATGCGACCTGTACGTTGAACCCGAATCAATGATACCCAAGTTAGTCAGCAATTAATTACTCTTCAGCTACAACAAATATAACGAGAACAAGATCTTATAATAATTTGTAAGAACTGTTGGGGTGTAGACAACCTTCAGCAAAGGTTTAGATTGGGGTACGGGCGGATATTTTTGGAATTCGGTATGTAATTTTGGTCATAGGATCCGATCTATTTTTGTATTGTAGTTAGCATGTGATTAGGGTTACACATTGTTCCCAAGATACATAGGGCGTTGTAGGGTTCGAAAATCTTAACAACAACTAATTAAGAAGTACCTTTTGTTGGTTAGTATCTAGCGAGAGTAGGCTTTGTTCGTTTTGGGTTTCAAGACCCGGTTTTCTCAATTATTATTCAATCATTACTCACATTTTCCTCCAATTATTATTTATTACCCATATTTTCAAATATTATTATCATTTCTCTCTCCATCTCTCTCCAATCATTAACCCCAATTTCTGATTATTATCCATATTCTTCCTCCAATCATTACCAAAAAATCAAAACCCAGAACCCAAACCAAACCCTACTCTTAAGAAGATTCGTATTACGCTGTGTAGTCACGTGGTTAATGACTAATTAAACTTCCCACTGTTAAGAAAATTGACCAAATTAAGGAATAAAATACAATAATGTACTCTGTCCAGACTGTCCCCATCCTTGTGGTTGTGGGAGTAGGTTGAAGCGAGGTCACCTGTGACATGTACATGTCGTCGTGTTTTTTTTGTAATCAGTACTGTGTGTGCCTTTTGGATCTTATTAGTATTTCTATGTTAATAGTTGGTTATGACGTCTGACACTAAATTATTACCCATAAAGACGCCTGTTAATTAATTAATCAACTGATCACCAGCTATGGCTGTTTTCTGGAATTTCCACTTTAATAAGGATAAATTTGGGATTAACTCAGAAAATGTTTGAGTTGCGTATATTGGTACTCTTCCTAAAGTTTGTTGGGATCTGGCCAATTCTTTTTGTTTCATTTTTTTATGGGTAACAAAATTTATTAAAACTCGACAAACAAGTACAACAAGGGTAAGAAAAACTAACAAAATATATCCACTTCAAATGAGAGATCATAAGTTTAAGATCGAAGAGGTCACAGAAGATACATCCAACGCATAATTGAATGTAAGAGAAAAGCAAAGCAAAATAATAGTGTATCCATTTCTTTTTGTTTTTGAAAGTGATATATATCCACTTCAAGTTAATACATCCAAAAATAAAATAAAAATAGACGATTAAATTATTTCATGCTATGTTTAATCATCATTCCTACTTTGAGATGGAAAAATGAAGTTATTTAAACAAGGAAGCAGGAACCTCTTACTGTAGTTCGATTATTACAGTTTTGCGAAAGATTGATACTCTCTTTCACATCGAAATTAATCATTTAACAACGAACCAACTAGCTCATTTTAGCTGCATTTCTATTATAGTTTTTTCTTAACCACCCAATTGTAGGGAAGATCAGCGCGAAGAACAAAATTGACTAAGTCAATAGTTGACCACCTTCTAAGGTCGTGACACCTGTAACCCTTGGCTGCGCGACACGTGGCCGAGTCACGCAATGGTCACTAGCGCGGCAGTATTCTTGAGCGAATAGTTCATTGCGCGCCATCTAGGTCCCCTACTGTCCTTAAACCATGCTCTAAACTGTAGAGTCCGAAAGTCTATTTCCATTTCTTCTTTTCCGTACATGGGCAGGAGTTTAACTTTTATTACTTTTGGACATCACCTAAGATGGGATACTATTTATGGTCTTACTAATTTCACATTATTGACGGTCGCGAACAATTTAAGGTACTGGGTAGTGTGCAATACATTCCTCGTTAAATCTCTTTGCAAAGAGTGTTATTTGATTCTCATATTTGTACTCTTTTGCTATCTAAGTTTATTGGCTCTGTTGTTGTCACATCTTTTACTTTGACAGGAAAATATTTGGCTGAAAGTTATGGAATAGATTGGTATACGTGTAAGTCCACCGGGTAGATATGAATAAGGAAATAGGAAATCCAGTATACGTTTTTATGGCCCGAAAGGGGGCACATGGATTTGTCCCGGTGGTGCTTGGCGTGTTACCAAGATGAGTCAGGGGAAGAGGCTACAAATGGTTTATGATTCACTTTGATTTGTTATCGTCGATTATTGAATACGTCCTTATTTCGAGGATCATTTATTGTCCTCGTATTGCACATACTACCCGGCCATTTTATATTTTTTTTCAGGTGCAGAGAAAATAGTGGTAGCCGATTGGAGTATTCGGGGAATTAGCTTGAGAGATTATATTGAAGAAGTTAACGTTGTCATTTTGAGGATTTTAGAGCCATTGTAATTTTTGGTGGATTGTTTGTATAATTTTGAGGATATTAATTGGAAAGATTATTTATTTTTAAGGTGTTTAAAAAGTTCGGGTCATCACAGTTGGTATCAGGCAGGCTCATGCGGGCCAACCATACATGGAGAAAAGCCCATGAGCATCACGACAAACGCGGCCCAAAAATATGGATGAGAAATCGAGAAGCTAGTCTATTTTAGCCCAATTTATTATACCTCATCAGGTCTGAAGGTAGGATCCGAGGGGCCCTCTGAGATGTGGCTGCGGTATAGGCTCGACCGAACAGGTTATGACCTTGTCCTCACGGGAATAAAGGGAGATCATGCGGTTTGGTGGCTATAAAAGAATAAGAGGTTCTCCGCGCGACGGGGCAGAGTAGCGTGCTCGAGATAGCCGCGGGGTCAGCTCCTCGGTGGATGACGTCACCAGCACAGTCAGGTTGTACGGTAAGGACACGTGCCCTCATATTATAGGGAGACAACCTGTCGCCTGATCATTGTCCCAAGGTACCTATAAATATGAGACATTCCCTTCACAATTCTCAGAGGTAGTTTTTGACAGAGTGTGTCATTCTAGAGAGAGAAAGTAGGAAAAATCTGATTTTTAGAGGAGAACACTCTCTCTGACTCTGAGTGATATCATTTTATTCTCTAAATCACTTGGGATACTCCATGGACTAGCCTGAGAACATCACTGTCATAGACTTTTTTGTGTACACCTGCTCTATTCTTCATCATTAGATTACTTCATTCTCCTCAGATTTCTTATTGTTAATTAATTATTCTTACCTCTAGCTCCAGCTCATATATTTCTTCTTGAATATTGACTAAACAAAGAATCTCACTCACACCCATTTGCGATAAAATTGGAAAAAATCAATCTACCAAACCTTTACGTATGTTCGTACTGATCGTAAGAGAAAGTTAATGCTACAGTACACACCCCCCAAAAATTATTCCATAAGAGATTTTGTGACTCAAAATATGAGATTTTGTGGCTAAAGGTATGAAATGGCGTATCGTATGCACCCTCATACGGGTAGTCAGAAAATCTCATATAAGTCCACAAAATCTCATATTTAAGTCCATATGAGATTTTGTGGCACCTTATGGCCAGTCCACAAAATATCATATGGCTAGTTACAAAATCTCATATAAGTCACAAAATCTCATATTTGTGCCACAAAATCTCATATGGGTCAAATATGAGATTTAGTGGCACCAAATATGAGATTGTGGCACAAATATGAGACATGTCACATCAAATATATATATACGCGATATGTATCACATTCCCATTACAGGACAAAACCGTCATATGAGATTTTGTGGCCCTCTATATGAAATCGATTTTTTTTTCATATGCGGAACCACAAAATCTCATATTTGGGTGCATACCGTACGCAAATCTCATATTTTGAGCCACAAAATCTCATATTTTGAGTCACAAAATCTCATATGTAGGGGTGTGTATTGTAGCATTCCTCGATACACATGTAATAGCGCTCTATGAACATTCCCTGGCTACGCTATTCTTGAAGTGGGAAACAGCAAAATATGATTAGCCAATAGATGGAGTCCATACTCTTTTGATACCAATGTCATTTAGCGGTAAAGATGTGCATAAATTAAACCCGATATTTGGTTATAAAAACAATATCGACAGGAGATATTTTTTTCATGGTCCTGTAATGATTTCAAACATTTGTGAAAAGTTACCACGATTATTGGAATCCAGGCCCATTTGACCTTACTTTTGAGGAGTTTCTTTTGCATGGTTTGGGATTTTTTGTTGCCTTATAGAAATTTTTTTAACATTTGTAAAAAAAATTCAACTTTTATCTATATTTTTAAACTTTTTTTTATCCCTCCATCAAGCTGAACAATGATGTAAATCTTTTATTCGAATCTAATAAAAATTAAGTGATAAAAAATAAAAAAATACTGCAAAAAAGCCCTAAAAAAGTTAGATCCAATTGATCCGAGCACTACCAATTGAGGACTACTCATGCTGTCATGCACAGAGTAAAGGTAGTAGAATGGATTAAATTGACCCACACCATTAATGTCGAGAAAAGCTTCTTTTGAACTGCAAAAATTCAGCACCACAATTGAGTTCTTGAAACTTTTAGATTCAAGGTTAAAGCATCCTATAAATGCATTCAAACGTGACTGACAGCATACACCAACACATGTAATGGGACCTCATACTGCAAATTTGAGGTCCAATTAAAAGTGAAAATAAAATAAAAAATGTTAGTAACATGTGCATCTAGGAAGAAGGTAATACTATCGATCTACTCTTGGGGCCTGTTTCCTAGCAAGATTATTTGTTGGATTGACCACCTGCTCGGACCAAATAATTCGATGTTTGAGTATATAATTATGGGAACTAAATAGTCGCTTTGCAGCCGAACCATTTGTAGCCATCCCTAACCTTATCCATACTTAGTGTCTCCCTTCCTCAATCGCCCAATTACGACCTTTGAATGAGAAGCAAGTAATTATACTTTCACTCATTCTTATACACTTTTTACATATTTAATACATTTTTTAAATCTTAACGATTGGGGCTGATTTTAGAATTTTCCTAAAAATAAAGTACTCCAACTGTATGATCACAGTGAGGTGCAGAGCTAGTTAAATTCTAGACTTGGGATGGCAGGCCAAGGTGGGATGGATATGATAAAGGGATTAATATGTAAACTCATAAAATATGGGCCTTTTAAAAAAATTTAGGGTAAATTTCACTTACCTCCCCTGAGGTTTCTGACAAATATAGGAACCTCCCCGAAGGTTTCTAAAATTCCATTGACCTCCCCTACTTTTCAAAATAAATGTCACATACCTCCCTTCCGTCAACTTCCGTTAGAAAAGGTGACAGAAAATGATGATGTCATGCCTCTCTCTCTCTCTCTCTCTATTTTAAATCTTAAAATGTTTATAACTTTTACATTATATATTCATTTTTTATAAAATTTATATTTAAAACTACTCGAAGAGATCTACAAAATGAGATCCATATTAAATGTGAAATTATGTACAAATAAAATCTTATTTTTTCAATGTGAATTTAAATTATATGTTACATAATTTAAATTTTTCAATGTGTAAGTCAACATTTTACACAAAAATTGTACGAAACATCATAAAATCTTAAATTTTCAATGCAAATTTTAATTATACTGTCACATTCAAAAATCAGAATTTAAATTTTACATGAATTTTATGAAAAATGAAGATGAGCAAAAAAAGTAAAAAAAAAATTGAGTTACGCATTGAAAAATTTAAATTATGTAACATCATAATTTAAATTCACATTGAAAAATTAAGATTTTATTTTTACATAATTTCACATTGAATACAAATCTCATTTTGTAGATCTTTTCAAATAGATTTTAAATATATAAATTTCATAAAAAAATGAATATATAAAACAAAAGTTATAAACATTTTAAGATGTAAAATAGAGAGAGAGAGAGAGAGAGAGAGAGAGAGAGAGAGAAGCATGCTAGGGGTATCAAAGTAATTTTAGAATGAAAGTTAATCCCGTTAGCTACAAATTGACGGGAGGGGGGAATCTGACATTTATTTTCAAAAGTAAGGGAGGTCAGTGGAATTTCAAAAACCTTAGGGGAGGTCCCTGTAATTGTTAGAAACCTCAGGAGAGGTAAGTGAAATTTACTCAAAAATTTAAAGGGCTACTACCTCACCTTTCTCATTGGAGAAATTATTTTGTAGGATCTAAGGAATTAGATATTTACAAGGCATAATGAAAGATTTCAAGAATTGGACATTCTGTGAATAATCCTGGGGATTTCATGGAGGGAGCAATCTAATGAGGAAATTTATTTGTTAGGAGAGGATAAAGGTGTGATGAGAGTTGGGGAAGAAACATCTACAAGCAAATTAAGTAGCAAAATAATTAACACCAGATTTGAACAGTCGTGTCACCGAAAAAACCTCAAAAATAGCAATTTGACAAAACAAATAGACAACCAGAATCTCTGAACGTATATATTTGAAAGAACAAACGTTATTAAATTTAATCGACTGATTATCAATATGATTTTTTTGCCTAAGCAACCTGCACAGAGGGTCATGTAAAAACTGTGGAAACATCCAACTCATAACCAATTGGCAATGAGTGGAAAGGTTCCGCATATATTAAGTGATCACTCATTCCTCTCCTAAGCAATGTGGGACAATATTTCTTAACATCCCCCCTCACGTGCAGCCGCATTTGAGGTCTATCACGTGTGACAATTTTTTGGGTCCTATCATCGTGCAGCCTTTTTGTTGGTCAGTCGTGCGGTGTGGATTGTGAATTTTTTTTTTTTTAATGTGAAGTGGAATGGGCCCTGCTCCGATACCATGTGGAAACATCCAACTCAAAACCAATTGGCAATGAGTGGAGAGATCCCAGCATGTATTAAGTGATCACTCATTCCTCTCCTAAGCAATGTGGGACAATATCTCTTAACAAAAACAAACCGTTTGGGTGATGAAACTGAGACCTAGAGTGTTAAGTTCATCCGCGAGAGTGAATTGAAAAAGAACATGGTCCGTATGACTGCGAATGAACCGAACCGTTCGTGAACTATTCAAAAACTCGACTCGGTAAAGATTCGTTCGAGTTTGATTCGTCTACTAAGAGCAACTCCAACACATGCCATTTTCTTTAAAATGAAGAGTGGAAGTGACATATTAAGGGGAGATTTTATAATTTATGCCATCTTTTCCTCAAAAAGTTGTACTGTTTGGAGGGACCCATCCACTTTTTTATCACATCCACTCTTTAAATTTATTTTTGGCTCTTTGCTTTTAAAGAGTCAAAATTAAATTTAAAGAGTGGATGTGACAAAAAAGTGGATGGGTCCCTCCAAACAGTACAACTTTTTTATTAAAAGAGGACATAAATTACAAAATCTCCCCTTAATATGTCACTTCCACTCTTCATTTTAAAGAA